>JARVLU010000255.1:11820989-11841856 GCA_031762415.1 Simpsonichthys santanae
CAAATCTTTTATTTTTTTTATTTTTTTTTTTATCACCTACATAAAATTATACTATTTGGGGGCTTAGATGGGGCAGAGGTAGAGCAGCCAACTTAGAACCCGAAAGTCCCAAGCTCGGTCCCCAGCCATTCCCACATGTCGTGGTGTTCTGAGCAAGACACCTCTATAAAAAAGAAACTGTCCAGATGACCCGACTGAGAATTGTTGGATTTGTAACTGGAGTATTGAGCATGAACTTTCTTACCTCCCTAATTGCTCCTCGGGCGCTTACGTATCTGTCCACTGCTCCACCTGGGTGTAACCCAGGTCCATTGGGTTAAATGCAGAGGGCTAATTTCGCCATTGTATGGGAACATACAATGATGACCACACATAGCACTTTATTTATTTATTATTTATTGAGCTGTATGAAATGTTTCAATTAGAAACTTTAATATAATATGGTTTTAAATACATGGGGAAAATAGTGTTGTGGGGAAATAAATCATCTGAGGTAGGATTCGCATACCTGTTTCAATTTTCCAAATATTTGTGGTTTGAAACAGATTCACACCCTTAAACTCTTGAATAGATGGGAAAAATGCTTGAAAACATTAACCATTTCCTTTAAATCCCAAAATATATTTTTAAATAAAAGGTTATTTTAGTTTGGTTTTAGGGAAAATGGATTGAAAAATTGATAAAGGGTGTTAACAGTGTAGGTGGAGCTCAAAGTAAAATGACCCAGCCAGCAGAAATGTATTTATTCAATTATTTCGCCAGAAAATGTAACTTCCTGTTGGCGCGATATAAAAAGAAACAAGACATCAAATGATTATGTTGTTCAGATCTCTTGTAAATGAGTCCCAAAGGCTCAATAGGACTAACCTGTATAAATAAAGATTGAATGAAAAAATGAATGTCAATGTCGAATTCCAGCAAATCCCAGTTGGATCAACTCAACACGATTTGCAAAAACCTTGTTCCCATTAATTAAATATTCAATGAACATTTTTAAACAAGGAGAAATATGAGTATTTGAGGATGAATATGTCAAAAATGTGAAACCTGAAAGATGATAATTTTTTTATTATATTTTAAAATGCTGTGAAAAAAATAAGTGTATTGTTATAAACACCCCACATAAGCAACAATTATCCTTCCATTCCATATTATATTTCTCCCACATGCAGTGTCTGATAAAAAATACATAGTTTTAATCCTGGTCCCTATGAAACTTTGGTCATATTGACAGTTTCAGCTGCTTCCATTCTCCCATGACTGTTTCAGGGCAACTAATTGTCCCTTTATTTCATCTCTGACACACCGACGTTCTCAACATTCACACCCTTTGCTGTTCTGCTACAAGTAGCTAACCTGAGCCTAGCTGGTAAATGTGTGTGAAGATTGACGGGTTAAAACATTTTTTGAAGAGATGAGCTGTGATAACATGACAGGGAGTTAGTCCAAAACAAGCCTATAAACACACACACACGGGGGAGAACCGTCAAATATGACACACCATGACTTCACTTGGAAACAAAGCATCACAGCTGACTGTGTGGGAAAGAACAAGTCCCTCCTGAATTTTTGTGTGAAGGAGAGAATAAACACTACAGTCAGATATTTTTTTTTATTCTGTTCATTTCCAGCCACTGTGTGAAGCCTCATGCAAGTGCACACGTGCTGTATACCCACATATGCATTTAACATAATCTGTCTTCCATGCAAACCCATTCCCTCACAGCCTTCCATGATGTAACACTAAATTAGGAATTGCACTCCGTTTCCCTCTCTCTTCCTTCACAGTTGGTTTATTACAACATCTGTTTTAAGTCTCATGTTTTGCACCTGACAACATTCACCATTAGCATTAATAGATCACAATGTAGTCTACAGCCATCCTGAGGTGACACACTGTTGGAATAACAAATGTGATATCTGATTTTAAAGATGTCCGTTCATATATTGTAGACCTAAATTTCAGAAAACACCCTCGCCGTGCCTTTTTGCACTGCCAAAGCAATTTCCTAAGGCAAGGAGAGGTAGTAAATATGGTTAATGTGCTGAGGAGGCAATGTTGGACCAACATAAAGAAGACGTGAGATGTGATTCTTCCCACAATTGGGATGTAAAATCCTGGATCATAAACTAGGCTTGTATAGGACTAACCAGAAGATAACTGCTAAAAGGGTGAGCATTAAAGCCTTTTCTAAAAAAATACAAAACAACATCTTGAAATGGAAATAAATCTGTTTCACATCAGTTAAGTGGTGCTAAATCACTTACATTTGTGAGGATTAGAGCGTTAAACTTATCCTAATTTACAAAGCAGATCAGACATAATGTATAGTACGTTACTCATTCAGCACGAAAATCTCAGACAAAAGAAACCAGAGAGGTAAGAGATCAAATGTTGTCACGTGTTTTTTTTTTTGTAGATAAGGAACTACAGTTTGAAGTTTATATTGGTGGCAAAGTGATGCATGAAAACTTAAAAGATGTCATTGTATAACACACTGTTGTCAAATATGAATGAGGATTCTAAGATTAGTTTTTATTGTTTTATTTATGTATTTATTTATTTATCTATCAGGGGATGTTAATCAAAACATGGTCTCCCATATTAATTTCCATTCTCATTTAATATAAAAATGTTTAAATTGTGTCATCTGGACTAGTTTCTTTAAGTGAGAAACGTTATGTTCCCCATCCAGAGGACTTCCTCAGTCTTTGGCCTGCCAACGAGATCTGTCCCATAGGTAACCTTCACTGCTGTGTTTCAAACCAACCTCCTGTTGGAATCTCAAAAGTAGGCTTGTAAAATGTGCAAAGCACACCCATCCAAAAACAATCAATCACAAACAACAATCAAATGTTTTAAGCCAGATGGTCATCTTGCTATTCACAGGAACAGCCTGAGGACAACCAGAAGAATTTACCTTTTCTCATAATATGAAAGTATTTAATTTATGATGCAATAATAATAATAATAATAAAAATCAACTTCACTTGTGACAAATTTGTAACCAAACCTTTATGGACTTTGTCAGATAAGGAGATGAAGAAAACCTATTGTTTAATTTGATTAACAGACGTTGAACTGTCCAAACAAATCAACCATGAACTCTGCCATCTATCAAAATCTCTGAGAGGGTTCTGTATAATTTTTTCAGACATCCTGCTTTCAGAATCTATTAATTCACCTGGATGAACGCAGTGATTAAAGGCCTCAGCATGAAAGCCCAATTCATTTTATCCAGGGGATGACATCTTTTCAACTGCCTTGGTTAATCCTGTTTAGGAATGAAAAAGGGTGACCCTTTGAAGGCCACAGCAACCAGATTTTTAGAGAAGAGTTCCGCTTTAGCCCCAATCTTTTTTTTTTTTTTTTGCCACGTTCATGAAAGACAGACCACCGTGTCCTGGTCCATGAATGTGTTAACACCAGCTGTGCTCCAACAACTGTCTCCCTCAGTATCTGGTCAGATTTTTTTTTCTTTGAAGTTAAAAACATGCAGCTCAGTGACCAAAGACAGGTGGCGTTCAACGTGCTGCACAAATTATAAGTTCTCTTCAGAGCCAACAATTTTTAACTTGTCCACCAATTCAATATTCATAAAGACGTCACTACAAAGAATGTAATTGCTGCAAATTACAGCCCATTGAAGCTTAAAGGTAATGCAATTTAAGCTTTAAGACAGTGTATTAATGACTTGTCAAACTAAAAAAAAAAATAAAAAAAAAAAAAGATTACCGTGACATATGGCTAATGCAGATTCAGAGAAACCATTAAACTATTGTCATTTCCTTCTATTTCATCATAAAAGGCACTATTCAGCTTGAAATAGCTTTTCCCTAATGGAGGACATTCAGAGCAATGTAAAAGGTTTTGTGACGAGGCTGTGCAAGATGTTGAAAGGCAGGCGGTGACATCAGGGAAAACAGGAATTTCACCTTCGGTTAATTAAAACATGGGAATATTTTGTGCCCAATATTTTCACTGTCTTGTAGTGACAGTGACCCACCACGAACTAACCAAAATCTCACATCCAAAAAAATAAAAAAATAAAAAAAATAAACAAGAAATTCAATTTGTGTTTGAAGTTTGTCTTGCTTTCAGACGAGAATTAAAAAAAAATTGCAGAAAGTGCTTCATTTTACAATTATGTTCAATATATTGAAATTCCTCGAGGTTTTTATTTGTTTTTGTTTATGGGCGTGAATAATTTGACCAAAATGTTTCAGATGACCCAGTAAAAACATGAACTTTAAACCATTTATCTTAAATTATACTGGTACAAAACCACTGCTGCATGGTCTTTTCAAATAGGCTACTGCTGAAACAGTGCAGTGTGGGTTCTTAGTTTTGCAGCAGCCTCATGACACCTCCACGAGCTATTTGTAATTATGCCTGGTAAGGGTTGCATTTGTAACTTACTGCATGTGTAGTAAGATGAAGAGAAATTATAATAGTTGAATCTCTAGCCCAAGCAGCTGCTACAGGGGGTAAAGCAGGGAATGGAAAGGCAACAGCAAATAGCCACTGGATAGGCGAGATAAAAAGGGGGCTATGACAAGGGCAGTCTCTTTGTTCCCAACTTTCAATGCACCAAAGGCTCCATTCTTTCTCAATCTGAGGTCCTTTGCCTTCATCAGCAGCATAGATAAGTGCAAGTCCCACAGAGGATTGAAGGAAGAAACAGATTAGAGTGAAAATCTGATGTGCAGAAACGTCAGCTGTTCCTCTGGGACAAAGGAGGACTGGTTTATTGTCAGCCCCACACCTCATCACTCTGACAACAAAACAGTTTTCACCAATTCAAAGAAAAGTCTCCAGTATAATAAAAATACACATACAGTACAAGTTTGGCTGCAAAAGTGATTTGTTACACAACAGCTCCAAATAAAATAATAATAATAAAAATATTAAAAAAAAAAATGCAGAAAAACTGTGAAATGTACATTAATTGGCATTAGTTAATTAATGATAATTAATTACATTAATTGTCTTTTTTTTTCTGTTATGGATTAAAAGATCAGTTGAAACGGTGTCAGGGGCTTTAATCTAAAGTTAACTTGAGAGTTTATTTAAATATTAAGTTGAGATTCTGCATGAAAAGTTAATAGAAGTATGAAGAATTGCAAGCCATCTGGTTTGCCCTGATTTTGCATCCACACCCAGCAACATTAATAACTATAAAAATTCATGAAGTTACAGCTGTTGTAATCAATTCTTGTACTTTGAATGTGCACATATTGATCCTGCGGGTACTTAATAGTTTGAAGTGGTGTGTAACAGACTAAGCTCCAGCCTTGGGGAAAAAACCTGGATGATGTTTAATATAAAGATTTGTAACAGATGTGAAATCATAGAGCAAAGCTAATGAGGCAAAGCTTCCTGCCTGGAAACGACACACCAATTTGTTTCCACTGGTGATTTTAAGGGTTTGTAATGAATTGATAAAGCCATAATGATGACACATAACCACAGACTCTCACTTTCTGTCTGCTTAAGTTTTACAAATCCTGCAGCCTGCCATGTTAAATGTAAGCAGTCAAACAGTTTGTAAAACTTGTGTTGAAGTTAATAAGCTACAATAAAAAGCTTATGGGTGTAAAAAAAAAAAAATAATAAATGGAGGTAAGGGTTCACAAAATGTCCTGAATTCAACTGAGAGACAACTTTTTTTTTTTACATTGTTTCCCTTTTTTTGTCTGTCCTCTCCCTAATTTGTCAATTATTTTTATTTTTAACTTTTCTTTGGCCACTCTGAAGCCACTTGAACTGTTTTTTTTTTTTTTAAATCAACTCTGAAAAATTAAAAGTGGTCACTAGCCTTTTCAATCCATTAATGCATGAAAAGGAGCACCCAAAATAGCCTTTTGGCTCTTCCAGACTAAAATAAAAAATAAAAAAAAAGAGGTAAATCATAAAAGGAAATACGTTATTTAGGGCCCATAATATCCTTTAAAAAGTTTGAGTCAGTATGCATCATATGATGATGGTCAGTCTTTTTGGCATTTGTGGGGCTTTGGTACAAACAAATTCCAGCTTCTGTATATATTTCCACAAGCAAATGCTGTTTCACTGTCTGAAAAATGACTATAAAATTATATTTTTACCCTAAATCTAACGTGACCAAATAAACTACAATTTCTTCCTCTGACAAATCCTCCTATGAGCCAAATCTAAATTTATTCATAGCATATCCTTGAGCAAATATTGGATCATCAGGCATCGGTTTCACTCAGCGACTTTGTATTATATGTTAAAAATAAAAAAATTGTTGAATCTATTTGTCAGCATAAATAATACTTTATTAAATAAAATGTAAGGTGAAAAGCAAAAAAGTGCACGATTATATTGAGGAAAGAACTGAGTAGCACAATATAATTTAGTCTCAGCACTTCATCTTCCACTTATTATAAGACCAGCTGGAACCAGTATCACCACTCTTCCAGGTGACGGACTGTCCATTAACACATCACCTACAATGGAGAATAAAACTTTACAGCCGGGACATCTTGCATTTATCTGGCATGTTATAATGGTTAAGTCCTGGAAGAACCTGGCTCAAAGCTTTACTGGGAGCATTTTTTGCCAGTATACGTTGTGTGTGGGCGTGCATGGTGGTGTTTGAGTCCCTGTGTGTTTGCACGTGTATTGTATTTCTGTCTGTTACTAAAACAGCTCATGATGGATGAATTTTATCACGTTTTCAGAAAGTCATCATTGGCTGAAGATCTATAACAGACAACTTTTGGAGTCATGGTGATTCAAGATGGCTGCCACAACCAAATCATCTCAAAAGAAAACCTCTCAAAACGCCTTGAAATCAACTTGTTTTTTTTTTTTTTTTGTTTTTGTTTTTTTAATATTGACAAAATAATTGGTATGATAGCCAAGACCGATCCCCAGCATCTATTCTGAGATCTAATAGATAGTGAAATATGTTTATTTACAACTTCATAATTATGTGTTGGAGTCAACCCTGTTTGTTAATAAAATATCTCAAAAACCAGTGGAACAAATGTAACTAAACTTTAATAAAGTATTCATTCAAGTTCAAGAATCTTTATTATCCCAAACGGGCAATTTGTTTCACAGTCAATAGGCACATAAAACGCTCATACTAAGATGATGAGACATTAAAATACCACTACAGAAATCACTGTTCATTGAAAAGCCTGATTGCTACAGTGATGAATGAGTTTCCATCCCTTTCATGAGATGAAAATCTACAAGTAATTTATTTTAATAGTCGGTTTAATTCAAGATGGCCACTACCATTACTGCTATGCAATATTAACCAACACATAAATGGCTATGCCTCAGTCAGTTTTACAGTTAAGGAGTTAAAGTTTGTTGTAGTTGTAACTGAGGGTAAGCAACAACAAACTCTGGTTATGTGGAGAAAATGTTTGATGTGACATATTCCTTTAAAAGGACCCATACATTTTTAATTGACAAGAGTTAAATATTAGGATTCAAGCACAATGCCAGACAACAAGAATGTTTAAAAAGTTTAAGCAGCTGCTGGTGGAGGTCAGAATTGGCAAGCCCAATCTGCAGAGATATGACAGTGAACTGAACGTTTCTGTGAGTGGAGGTAATCCAGAGGCAAGGTCTAGTGTAGAAGTGGGGGTGTCATAAACAGGGGGTCAGAGATCCAAACATAAATCCTTAGTTAAGGTGATCTGTGAGTCATAGTTGCTGGAACAGAAGATTAGATCAGTAACTAGGTCAGAATGGCAATACAAGAACATGCAAGGAGCAGGCAGGTCGGGTTTTCCAAAAAGCAGGCGTGAGATCAAGACGTGATGATCAGATAGCACTGTGACAAGAACGTTGGACATCTACTTCCACAAAGGGTTTGATAATCTGGCAGACTGGGGAGGAAAGAGGAGTCTTTAAATAAGGACCAGAACAGGTGCAGATAATCAGGCTGATGAGCTGAAGTGCAGAGTGGGCGTGGCAGAGTGACAGCACTTGAGATCAGAGCATGAAGAGGCAGAAAACATGACACTAATAATAAAGTACAGCCCACAGATAGTAACTGTGAACAAACTAAAAGTTTTAACAGATGGGAAACAAAAGTTGATATTATAATTATGACAATATTAACTCACATTACCATTTAGCCTAAAGCACTTCATTCTAAACAAAATAATAATCAGGCTGTGTTTTTATAATGATAGAAAAAAATGTTTTGAATCTACATCCTGATGCATACTCCATAATCCAGGTAGAAAATAAAAATTAAAACAAAAGTTAAATAAGGACTTCTGGACGGATGCAAAACATAAAAATTAAAAATAAAAAAAACTTGTTGAGAAGTTTTGTCTTTAATACAAAAGTCTTTGTCAGTCTGTGTCTTTGAATCTACAGTTTTTAAAAGCTACCTGCTGTCACCTAGAAAACGTGTGGAAGAAATCTATTTATTCACCTATTAAAAATGACCTTTTTTTCTGGAAATGCAGTGGAAACATCAATATTTGTACTTGCAGTTCTTGCGTTCGTTCACAACAGATGTCAACTCAACCACATTACCAACGACAACTGTCAGCTTTTTGAGAAAAATACGAGTTATAACCCTGCACTTTCCACTTCCCACCACTTTCCCTCTGTTGTTAAGGGGAGCCTATTCAACTGGAATAAAGGACTACATCATAGAAATGCATTATATCCATCAGCACACATATTAACTTTGACATTCTCTAGAGTATGTAGAGCTAAAAGAAAGTGTGTGTGTGTGGGGGGGGGGGGGTGATGGACAATCTCTATAATGGAGCAAAATCATTACTTAACTGCCCAGCATTATTCATTTTCTATACCTGCTTGTTTTGTGCATGCTGCCACACAACATGTGCCTGACTATATTGATGTACAGCATTCACATGTGCAAATCAAAAAGGTTTTTTTTTTTTTTTTTCCTGGTACAAGTTATGGCAAATTATTAGGTTTACTATATTTACCATAAAATTATATAAACGTAATTAAATTGTGTAGCAATGTATACCAATATATCTTCTTGACAACGATGGGGTATGTGCAAACTTGGCATGCACATGGTACTTATACAGTATTTACCGTGCAGTATTATGAAGTGATTAGTTACCTAGCATTCATAGAAGTTTGCTAGTACTTATGGAGTACATACCATACTTACAGAGTTTGTGCATGGTATGCACATTGTACATATTCGAACCAGGCTGTACTGTGAAGTGACATTTCCTGGTATTTGCAGGGTATTTACAGGTATACGCCATATAAATACCATGTAAATACCAAGTATGTAGGTATGTGCACTGAAAGTACTAGGCAAGTAATTAGTATATACTGTGGGAATTTATGTTTTTCCTGCTGCTCTGAAGATACCAGAAGGTGCCAACAGTTTCCACACCTGAAGATAATCTCCTTAACGAGATGCCAGAAGTATAAGGGAAGGGAAGTCTGAGATTGTCATCTTTGTGTGTTCCCATACAATGGCAAAATTACATCTCTAAAAACCTATCACACCTGGGATACACCCATGTGGAATGGTGGGCAGCTATGTAAGCACCTGGGAAGCAATTAGGGATTAGGTGTCTTCCTCAGAGACACCATGACTTGTGGAAATGGCTTAGAGTCAAATCTTCTGGTCCCAAGTCGGCTGCCCTACGTTTACCCCATCTCGGCCCAAAAGAGGCAGAAGATAACGTCTCCTGGACACTGGAACAGTAAACCTGCTTCTGGTAGTCATGCTTCTAGCCTTTTCCATTCAGTGATCTTTGAGAAAGATGGAGGGGCTGTGGCAGAGTGGTTAGAGCAGTCGTCCTCCAATATGAGAGTTGGGGATTCGATTCCACCAGCAGTTACATGCCAAAGTGTCCCTGGGCAAGACACTGAACCCCTAAATGCCTCCGATGTGTGTCCCATCAGTGTATGAATGTGATAAAGCACTGATTGTTCTTTGTATAGATATAGTAGAGTGCTGTATGAATGTGTAAATGAGGGCATAGATTGTGGTATAAACCCCTTTGAGTATCTTGATCAGACAGAAAAGTGCTCTATAAGTATAGTCCATGTATCATTTACTTACCTGTGTTCATTTGCTATTGCAGCATCTCTCCTCATGATTTACCTGTGCCTGGACTTCCATGAAACAACCCTGGAAATATTTGGTGTTTCCTCAGCTGCCTTCTTTGCCAATTATACACACTACTACCTAGTCTACAGTAAGACTGAGATGCTCCAGCTGTAGCACCCTCCTCTTGAAAAAAAAAATCATCTAGCCCATGTCCTTGCTCCTCAGGGTTCCTGAAGTGCCTGACTATTCACTGTAACTAAATTCACCCAGTCGTTGCCTCTGGGTATTCATTTAAACAACATTTACTTGATAAATACAAGGTTTGAATCCTGTTAAGACCAGTCATGCACCAGTTACATGTTAGGTAATATAGCATTTGTACCTGCTACATACCAGGCATTATGTACCATGTTAGAACCATGTTGTACCTGGTAAACAGGAGGTATGTACCAAGCTGTATTATAAGCTGCTACAATGTATTTAATTTTATTTTTTATATGATTTATAGAAACAAATTTGCCGCATGGTGATGGCATGTTTTACTCAAAGTGGAGACATATCTTCAAGCAACGAATGCACAGTTGGAAGAGGAGGTGAACATAAACAAGTAAGTGAGCTTGATTCTGTGAGCAACAATGTTTTCTCCTCAGGTTGGCAGTGCAAATGCCATTTCATTAGGAGTAGAAGGTCAGTTGTATATATCACCGTTGTTGTGTTGAATGATCAATTGTGTTACAACTAAAAGATCATCAATTGAAGAAAGACCAATATTGATCTAACCGGAATGTCCAACACATGTAGATGCATTAAAAATGGTCCTCCTGCATCTCTTTAACCAAACCATCCTGAGTGGTAAATATAAATCCTATAGCCATAAATCCTAAGCCTTTAGTTAGCATGCTAAATTATTGCAATTCTGTTCTATTACACATAATTAGCAGGAGTTTGAGATAGTGTGCAATTAATTTGTCTATCTATATTAATTAACACAAAGGTGACATGTGAAGAGCTGTTTTTCTTTTCATATAATGACATTACGACTGCAAAATACCAAGGGGGATCCATAAACATTGTCTGATAGGTTGTTGACAGTTTGGCTTAACAGTGGGTTTCATTTTAGCTGATTATTCAGCTGCGTTCTCGAGGCCAGATCCCGATTACTGATTTTGTCAAAACACTTATGTCCAATAAATATGTAAAACAAAACGCAGAGCATTTTGCCTTCAGGTACGCCTCTTAACTTAAACGAAGCCGACACGGACATGAGTCAGTGTGAAATCTCCCAGGGAAGTCTAGTTGGGGAGTCGTCCCACCCCACCTCTCTCCCCCTATCAATATTTGAATAATGTATGAGGATCTGGAGACATCACTTAGAGATGCTGCCAATATCAGCCAGAGCCCTGCCCACCCATGTGGCTGCTGCCCTTTACCACAACCTTTAAAAGGTGGATTCCCTGAATGCACACACACTTGTTTTCTAAAATACCCAAACAATTAGGATAGAAATAAATCACTTACTTCCCGCTGATCGTGAGGAGGCGGGGGTGAATCTTGTATGTGGAAGACCACAGGAAATTTCTGTACAGATATAGAAAGAATGCACCGGGTGTCGGTTTCTCCTTGATCTTGATTTATTGGTTTTCTGTAATGGTGGTGTCGTTGGTGATGTCCCAGGGGTGCAAGCAGCAGGCAGGAAAATACAGTAAAAATAAAAATAAAAACTGACTTTATCGAATTAAAAAATTAAAAAGCCGGTAGAGGTGGCCAAAGAAAAATTACCATATTTTTTGGGCCATAAGGTGCACTTAAAATCCTTTAATTTTCTTACAAATCAACAGTGAGCCTTAGTATCAGGTGGGCCTTATGCATTAATTCTGGTTGTATTTTTATTTTATTTTATTATTTTTTACACCCTTTATTTATACAGGTAGTCTCATTGAGTCACGAGAATCATTTTCAAGAGAGACCTGTTTTTTTGGTGGGGAGCAGATGATGGGGGTTACACTTTAAGGGCCTTGCTCATGAGCCCAGAGTGGGGCAAATGAGGGTGGAAGCAGGTGTGGGTGTTTCACCTTTTCCACCCACATTTTGATGTTGTCAGTCTGGGGAGTTGAACCTGCAACTCTTCAATCAAAGGCCCATTATCTCTAACCTCTGGGCCATCACTCCCCACTTATTTACTGACCTCAAACCAATTTTATGTGGTTATTGTGAATTAGCTGAATAAAGTTTGACTTATCTGACTCTTGTTTCGTTTAATATGCCTTATAATCACCTTATAGTCTGAAAAATACAGTAAAGGACTGTCAAAGAATTAAACATGAAGGAGCAGGACGTATGTAAGCGGATCTAATGAAGGCTGAGTGAACTGAAGAAACTATATGCAGGGAGGGGTGATTAATGTGTAGAAACAGGTGAGTTTATTATAAATGGCTGACGTGTGTGGGACGCAGCAGCTGGGTCATCAATGACTGGGAACATGAAATTCAAAACATGAAAACACAAACCCAGACTAGTTACAGAAACAACAGATACAGAAGCTAACGACGAAGAACCGAAAGCAAGAAACTTGGGGAAATGCAAACAGACAGAGACAGTCACATTTATTTATTCATTGTTTTTACTTTCATAAATAAACATTTAACATTTATCATCTCACTAACTTGTATTATTTATATTCAAATGTATTTAGGTTTGTACCTTACATTTTTTACATCATGTTGGTCAGTGACAGTTGTAGTTGAATGTGCTATATAAATAATGCTTTAACAGGACTTCATTTTATTGATTTTATTGTTTATTTGTGTAAATCTTAAGCAATAACAACTAATAACAATTGTAAATTTAACTAATTTGCAACACGCATCCTCACATGGGATTAAGCTGCATAAAAACATTATTTTTTAAGCTGCAGGAGTAAAATGACATGTTAATCCTGAAAGAAATGTTTGTCCCAAAGAAGTTTTGCAAAAAGACACCTTACAGTCCACGAGTCGCTGAGACCATGGATCGGGGAGGAACCAGATCACTGAGTACCTGAGGAACCTGCTTAATAAAAACATTTTTAAAGCGCAAGGTTAGAGTTTAAAAATACATTTTAAAATCTAAATTTGTCATATTAAGATTTTTGAGAAGATGACAATAATAATAATAAGTTGATGGATTTTCTTTTCAAACATCTAGCTGATCAGTTATATTTATTTATATTTACCCTTTATTTATACAGGTTAGTCTCATTGCGCCAGGAGAACTCATTTTCAAGAGAGACCTGTTTAGGGAGCAGATGGTGGGGGTTAAGGGCCTTGCTCAGGGGCCCAGAGTGGTTCGAATGGGGGTGGAGGCAGGTGTGGGTGTTTCACCTTTTCCACCCACATTTTGATGTTGCTGGTACCGGGGCTTGAATCGGTGATCTTCCGATCACAGGCCCGCCGTCTCTAACCTCTGCGCCACCACTCCCCATATACTGTACATATTAGAGGTCGGATGGTTGTGAAAGCTGCCTGAGACCCAGAGGTCAAATAGGAACTTAAATGGGAGAAAATCATGATGTGCTTAAAACAGTTTGTAGCATCAAATGATAAACAGCCTCTAATTAAACTAAATGCATGCAAGTCTGTTTTTGCAATTCTCCTTACTAACTTAGCATCACGTTTTTTTCCTAATAGTAAATAAAAATACAAGACAAAACTAGATTTTTTATTTTATTTTATTTTATTTATTTTATTTATTTTTTGTTATGGAACCCCGTTATTTCCAAAGAAAAGAAACAAAACGTTCAATGGGATGTCATAATTTCAACTTTCAAAGTCAAAATTTCGACAAAAGTTTGACTTTGAAAGTAGAAATTATGACATACCATTGGATGTTTTGTTTCTTTTCATTGGCGGAAATGGGCTTCCATAAGTTTTACTCCTGAAACTTATATGTTGACTATTGATCTTCAAACTCAAATAATGCCATTTAATCAAGATCATATGCCCTCTTTTATGATTGTCTATTGTTTATTGTCCAAGGAACATCTATTGCTGTATTGTTGCTGTTGTCATCATCCTTTAGTTTGTAACCAGGTCTCTCTTGTAAATGAGTCCTCGAGGCTCAATGAGATTAACCTGCCTAAATAAAGGTTGAATCACCAGCAGATGAGTTCTTCAGCTTTTGTTTTCTGTAACTTTTCAAAATGTTTCATTTTATTTACCAACATTTTTCTCATAAAAATGCATTTATAATCTAATTATTTTATAGATTATAATCAAATTTATATAATTATAATCTAATTTAGAAATTATTTTAATCTAATTTATAATCTATTTAAACGTGTCCTCCTTTATATCTGCTTCAGGCCGCTCACGCTGTTTT
The DNA here is from genome assembly GCA_031762415.1 of Simpsonichthys santanae. Taxonomy (NCBI): domain Eukaryota; kingdom Metazoa; phylum Chordata; class Actinopteri; order Cyprinodontiformes; family Rivulidae; genus Simpsonichthys; species Simpsonichthys santanae. The sequence goes on from JARVLU010000255.1 coordinate 11,835,398, forward strand.
TGTTTTCTTTTACTCTTATACTTAACTTTTAGCTGCTGTTAGCATGTTGCTACTTTTAGGTAGCTTTTAGCCACTTTTAGCTTCGACCTAAGGTTGTGCTCATGCTGTGGTTTTGCTAGTTTCAGCTTCTGTTTCATTCCAATGTTTCACTCATGGAGCAGGCTGGAGAAAAACAGAAGGTGGACATTCCCCACACAGCCCCACTCTGGACCCCTGCAAACCGACGGTGCAGGTGGAGACCCTGGACCACACCTGGGGTAGGGTCCAGCTGCTGGTCCTGAACGGACCAGAATGTTCTGGACCAGAACGTCAGGGTGTTTGATGATGAGCTTCTGGTTCGCTCCTTCTGCTGCAGCTCCACAAGTTGTTCAGCGTTCGTTCCACAGAAAAGTCCTTTCTCTAGTTAAAAATACTTTCATATTATAATTTAGCAACTCGCTATTAAACTTATTGCACCTTGTAAAATTTGGAATAATAGCTTTGTGTGTGTGCGTGTGTGTGTGTGCGTGAGGGTGAGTGCGTTCGAGTGTGTCGCCTGCTTTAGACAAAATCATTGCATGTTTTCTCATTTTCCAGTCCAGTACTGTTGATAATGTGAGTGCACGGCTAATCCCCCGGAGTCCAGCGTCAGAGAGGAAAACTTAGTTTGCAGGAACACACACACACGCACGCACACACACACACAGGCAACAACACTATCTCTCTGCTTTGTCTTTCAGCAGCGGGCGATACGAAGCGACGCCTCCTCGTCGTGCACGTTGAATGCAGATTGACATGTGTTGTATTTGTTGTGTTCAGTTAAGTGTTCTGTCATGTCGTCCCCCCCGTGTTGGGGGGGGGGGGTCGACTCAGAGCCCTGGCAGGTCACTCCAGAACACTTTTCTATCATCAGTTAGAAGAGGATTATAGCTCCTCCCCCTGAGGCCGGCGAGTCGCTCCGTGTCAGTTCAGTCCGTCTCGTGGGTCAGAGTCGTCGCAGCCGAGCGGAGGTTTGAGGCCGGGCAGACGACCCTTGAGCATTGAATCAGAGCCTCTTTAATGAAAGATTCTGCGCATGTACATTCTGCGCATGTGCATCACATGCGCGCGTGTTTCACATGGGTCAAGATGGACTGTTTGAGTAGAATGTTGTTCTGGTCAGCCCAGTGAAGCTGGTGAAACCATTCAGAGCCATGAAGCTCGTCCTCTGCAGGTTTAAACCATCCATCCATCCATCCATCCATCCATCCATCCATCCATCCATCCATCTATCCATCCTCTTGTTCTGGACTCAGGTCTTGGGGGCAGCATCTTGATCAAGGAGGTCCAGACATCTCCACAGCCTCTTCCAGCTTTTCTGGGAGGACTCCAGGTGTTTCCAGACCAACAGAGAGACATGGTCTCTCCAGCGTGTCCTGGGTCTTCCCCGGGGTCTCCTCCCAGTCAGACATGCCTGAAGCACCTCCCTAAGGAGGCGCACAGGAAGCGTCCTTACCAGATGCCCGAACCACCTCAACTGGCTCCTCTCGATGTGGTGGAGCAGCGGTTCTACTCCGAGTCGGACTGGATGAAAAATCCAGTCTCATGTAGCAAAGAGCTGAAGTAAAGTCAAAAACAGGAAGTGCTGTTTGTTTACATCAGCTCAGCTGTTTATAAAGTGGGAGGTTTATTGCTGATTTTGTCCATTTTGTATTACTGGAATGAGCATTTCTTGAATTCTGCGGCTGTGACAGCTGCTGATCAGATCACGGAGAGCAAGACTGGATCTGTAATTGGAGTCTCAGAGGACAACCTTTGCACTTTACCTCCCATCGCTGATGGTCTGCCTTTTCATCTGCAGAGTCCTGAAGACGCTGTTAGACAGAATCCACAGAGCTGCTCCGTGAGCCGACACGTTCAGGCTTTACATGCACGGCCCGTTGTTTTCTGAGCTTCTTCCAGGAAACGAGCGGCGGAGCCAAAACCTCTGGAAACAAAAATAAATCTGCATTTCATGAAGACGACGTGACATAAAACAGATGATCACTCTTTATCTGGTGATGTAAGATCTTTGCCACAGTGGATCACATGGAGCTGCTGTTTGACTGAGAAACGGTCATTTCACTCTATAACTAGCTTCAACCAGCAGCTGGAACGATCAGTGTCCAAAATCATCAGCACCGTCATGAAAAGGCGTTTCTTGAAGGAATGCATGTCGCCCGCCACCAGGTTCCCCTCACTGTGTTTTACTGATCTTGTGTTTTTGAACAGAACCGAACAGAACCAGCTGTGATTTTCATCAATGGATCAAGGAGTCCCTGCAGTTTCTCTAGTTGTGTGAATGTTCATTGAGCGTTCACTCTATTGTTTTCTTGTTTGTATTTATTGGTCCAAATTCTGACTTCTATTCCGTACGTTTTTCTGCGCGATTTTCGTCCTGCAGATTTTAAATTATTTCAACAAATCATAAATCAAAACGTTCACCTCTTTCAGGACAATCCTGCTATGACTTTTGGTTTGGTGCAACTTTAGCTTTTTGAAATATTTAGCCTTTTCTGACACTTTTATGAATTGAGCTCATTTTACATCCTTCAGATCTTTAGATGTGTTTACAACCTTTTACTGCTCCTTTCACATTTTGTTCTGCTTCAGCTTCTTTTAGCTTCTTTCAGCAAATATAAACAATTGTTCAGCTTCTATTTAGTATTTATGCTAGTTTTAGCTCTCTTTTTTTTTTTTTTTTTTGCTAATTCCTCTTTTTAGCACATTTCAGCTCCTTCTGCTTCCTTCTGGTAGTTTAAGCTTCTTTCTGCATCTTCAGCTACTTTTCAGCTTTTTGTTTTTTGTTAATTTCCTAATTATGTTTATTTTTGCTTATTTAAACCTAATCCAGCAAATATTTGTTCTGCTTTTTTCTGCAAATTTTGAGATTTCATCACTTTTTTAAGTTAATTTCAGCTGTTTTTTTGTGCAATAAGCATTCTGCATTTTTGCAGGAAATTGAATTTTTCTAGTTTTTAATTCTCCTACATTTGTAAGATAAACTGATTTCTCATCAGCTAAAAGACTTTGTTTCATTATGTTTCTGCCATGAGCGCAGCAGGAACTCTGTGATATGTTCAGGTCTGTTTTTCTCTCGGTACACATTAAATACACTGGACCTAATCAGCTGTAGTTTTTGTCCCCTGCGCTCCTTTCCCCACCTTTTGGTCTCCTTCCAGCCTAATTACCCGCAGGCTCTGCTCTTTTTTCCTCTGGCCCTCCATCTCCTCTCCACCTTTGCCTCTGAAGCACTCCTCTGCTTCCAGAGGAGGTGGAGGGCAATAACAGTGCAGGGAGTGGGACGTGCACAACACAGGCACGGGTTAATATGTTGACCTGTAGCTGTTGTACGCCATGGACCCGCCATCAGAACATGTTCCTCTGGAGCTCAGACCTCAGCGTTTACAACAAACTGAGAGATTTCTTCTCACTCCATCAAAATGCAGCTCAGGGCTCTTTGTGCTTCCTCTGAAAGAGACGTAGTGCGGAAACACAGATGTGGGCTTGGATTATAAACACAGGTACAAATGCTAATTTAGTCAAAATAAAGGTTTTGAGATACACTTGGGAAAAGGCAGTAGCTGAGAGTTCCTCGTAAAACATATTCTACGCATGTGCATAACGGTATTTTTAAGATTTGGACAAAATACCATACCACTTTATTTATAAAGCACTTAGAAACATGGCCGACCATAGTGCTGTACAGCAGAAACAAAACGAGCAAAGGACACAGGATAAAATACACAGATCCACCGAGGTAAAGATAAGAACTAAATGACAACATTGTAGAATACAGACAAGTTCAAATCAACTCACTGGATCGAAAGACGAGGAATAAAAGTGAGTTTTTAAACGTGACTGAAAAACAGTGAGGGAGGGAGCCTGCCTGACATGTAGTAGTGACTCATACCACAGTTTTGGACCTGCAACAGAGAAGGTTCTGTCACTTCTGAGCTTAAAACGAGTGCCTGGAACCAGTAAAAGCAACTGGTCTGCTGACCGTGCTGTGGGACATCTGGCTGCAGCAGATCAGAGAGATAAGAGGAGGCAGAGCTGCTCAGAGGTTTAAAAACATACAGTAGGGTTTTAAAATTAATTTTAAAGTGAACCGAGAGCCAGTGCAGGGAGGCCAGAACTGGAAAAATCTGCTCTGTTTGCCTGAACCAGTTAAAAATGGAGCTGCAGCATTTTGAACCAGTTGTAATCAGTGGAGGTTCTGACTGGTTCCAAACAGAAGAACATTGCAGTAATCAAGCCTGGATGTTATGAACTCATGGATTAAGAGAAGATGCAACTTTATTGATCCCATAGGAAATTTTTGTGCCAAAGTTTCAGTACAAGGGAACATACACAAGGAATTGCACAAGATATAAAATAAGTAAAAAACAGATAATTAAAAAAAAAAAAAAAAAAACAGAATATAAAAAATAACTATAAAAATACCAACAATTAAGGTCTAAAATAGGTCAGATGCAGACAGAAACAAAGTGTTTATTGTAGTGCAGCATTAATTTTATTGTCTTATGTGTAGAAAGGGTTAGTTCTGGACAGTATGGCTTCAGTTTAGACAATCGCCTGCACTGAATAAAATAGGATTCAACCATTGTGTTTACATGACAGTTTAGTTTCATGGATGAGTCCATTGCCACTCCCAGATTAGTGACAACCTGTTTCTCAAACTGAGCTAGAGAGAAAAGGTCAGTACAGTGGTTCCTGATTGTGCCATAGTTCAACCTTTATTTATACGGGGTAATCCCACTGAGTGTAAAAGTGCTATGTGTCATCATTATATGGTCCTATACAATGACAAAAGTAGTTCTCTACGTTTAACCCATCACAGGTAAGATAGACCCAGGTGGAGCAGTGGGCAGCTCTGTAAGTGTCCAGGGAGCAATTTGGGATTAGGTGTCTTGCTCAAAGACACCACGACATGTGGGCATGGCGGGTAGTCAAACTTGCAGTTTTTGATCCCAAGTTGACTGTCCTACCTCTCTACACCATCTCAGCACCATGACTTCTGTCTTCTTCTTATTGCAATTTAATAAATTTAAAGCCATCCAATCCCCAGGGATGCTTCAGAGGGAAGTAAATTTGACATTCATCGGCATAAAATTGAAAGGGATGCAGTGTTTACGAGCACCTACGCCTACTGGCAGCAGGTGTAAAGAAAAGTGAAGAGGACCAAGTATAGTTACAACAATATTCCACTATTTAAATACTATACTATATAAATACAACTCTGTCATTCCCCAACATGGATCAATCCCTGTCTGAAACTGGCATGTGCTGCGGAGGGTGATGTGTCATGCTAGGCGTCTATCTGTGAAAATGATTTGTATCCGAGTCTGAATGCTGAGAATTCGCTGTTGTCAGCAGTTTGTAGCGTTCTGGATTAACGAGGCAGAGGCGAATCCGTTTCAAGTCTCTCACTCCCTTTGTCGGCTCAAATATTTGCCTTGAGCCTGATTCGGTAACAATCCTATCCGAGGGTCAAGCGTCACACAAGGGCTTAATTTTTCAAAAAGTACAATGAAAATTAAAGGTCATTGAGTGTTTTCAATTCACCTGAGCTGACAGAGGGAGGGGAAACAAAAATCATGTACAGGGGAGAGGGTTCATGCTTCTGCTGGGTGTAATTAAGCAGCCGATGGTCTCATGATGCCTCAGAGCGATAGGGGAGGAGGAGTGTGGGCAGCAGAGGAAGTTAACAAGATGCTAATTTGTGAAGGAGAAGAGGGGATGAGAAAATATGAGGAGAGGACTCGAGTGGGCCATAATTTGATATTTTATGCAGTTAATTGAAGCGGATGAGTGAGCGGCACTCCTGAACTTGTTAATGAGGACAGGCCGGTGTTACTAATTTAAAAACTACTGTCCAGAAGTGCTGCATTGTCTAACATATGTCATCATAGAAAGTGATGTGGTTCATGATCAACGTGCTGTGAGCTCATACTACAGACACTCAGCCTTGTTTATGTACTTTTACATCAAGGAAGTGATGCTGATCAGATTTGTATTGATATGCGTAAAGCAGCCACGTGTCAATGTGGTTAGGGGATTAAATCTAGATGCACAAATTTATTAAAGGGTGTATAACAAGATTTTTTACACATTTCTACTTTAAATTCTGGATGGGGTGAAAGTTCACATAATTCCTTGTACCAGAAAGCACAACACTGTATAGCATCTTTAAATGATGTATGTGTCAGAATATATACAGTATACAGGTAGTCCTCGACTTACGAACGAGGAAACCCGATTTTAACGTAAGTTGGAGCTCATCCCACGTGGCGGCCGTAAGTCCAGATTTTTGCCGTAAGTCGGAAAATTCACGGTAAACGGCGTTTTAAACACGTTTTTTTCAACATAACACAACACCAGTGTACATTCTGTACCTTAAACATGTACAGTGCTGTATTTCCAAGCAGTTAGCTAACACAGTACCCTCAAAAAACACAT
>JARVLU010000255.1:11851435-11865399 GCA_031762415.1 Simpsonichthys santanae
TATTATTATTATTATTATTATTATTATTATTATTATTATTATTATTATTATTATTATTATTATTATTATTATAATTATTATTATATTATTATTATTATTATCATTATTATTATTATTATAACAATAATAACAATCCATCCATCCATCCATTATCTTCCGCTTGTTCGGAAGTCAGGTCGCAGGGTAACTTTAGCAGGGAGGCCCAAACATCGCTTTCCACAGCCTCCTCTTGCAGCTTTTCTGGGGGGGACCCCAATGTGTTTCCAGTCAAACCGAGAGGCATAGTGTCTCCATCGTGTTTTGGGTCTTCCCTCGGGTCTTCTCCCAGTCGGACATGTCCGAAGCACCTCCCAATGGAGGTGCCAAGAGAGATCTTTACCAGATGTCCCAACCACCTCAAATGGCTCCCCTCAATGTGGAGGAGGAGTGGTTCTATGTTAAGTCTCTCCCAGATAACTGAACTTCTTACCTTATCTCTAAGGAAGAGTCCAGCTACCCTACGGAGGAAACTTGTTTCAACCACCTGTATCCGTAATCTCATTATTCGGTCACTATCCAGAGCTTGTTACCATAGGTGAGGGTAGGAACACTGACTGACCAGTAAACAGAGCTTTGCCTTACAACTCAGCTCCCTGTTTACCACAACAGACCAGTACAGAGTCTACAATACTGCAGACACTGCACCAATCCGTCTGACAATCTCACGCTCCATTTCTCCCTCACTTGTGAACAAAAGCTCAAGATAAATGAACTCCTCCACTTGAAGCAGAACCTTCCCCTCGACCTGAAGCAAGCAATCCACCAGTTTCCGGTTGAGGACAATGGTCTCAATAATAGTAATAATAATAACATCAACAACAACAGCAACAACAATAACAATAATAACAATAAGAAAGCAACAGCAACAACAGTAATAATAATAATAATAATAATAATAATAATAATAATAATAATAATAATAATAATAATAATAATAATAATTAGGCTTTGACTGCTTATACAGTTATGAACGGTCAGCGGACGTGCGCGGCTGAATAAGGGGCAGAAGATCAGACCTGAGGGGGTGTTTGTCCCTTCATGGCCGTCAGAGCACATCAGATGCTTCCCCTGCTTCTTCCTGCATTCTGCATTATTCAGACACAGATCCTGCTCTGACATGTCAGATATTTTGAGATCTCATCTGTTTGTGGTCGGCTGAGTGCAGCGACTGAATGAACGTCCATTTGGGCTGATGGATCACTGGCAGTAGTACATCTGAAGCTTAACTGAACTTTATACATCTTTCTAGGCCGGTCAGCGCACTGTCAAATGGCCGCATGCAGCTGGTGTAGTATGGCAAGCGATATTGCTATATAATTGGATCATCAGCTGTGCGCATCCACTGACACAATCAAAAGCCTGACACTGACCTGGCCTGCACATTGATATGGACTGGCCCGGCCCTAATCCAGGTTGTGCCAGGCCGGGCTCTGGGTTCGGGTTAAAAATGACAGCTCTAATCTCTGTGCAAACTGTCTGAGTTGTGTCCATTTTTGTGTTTTGTTGCTGTGGCAGCCATCTTGAATCGGGTCAATCCCAATACCCAGTCATTACCTAAAAGTTTCATTAAAATCTGTCTAGTTATTCATGAAATATTTTGCTGACAAACATATAGAGTTGACTCCAAAAGTTAATGACAATCAGTCAGTGTTTAGGTTAAGTGTTTAAAGATGCGTCTTTGCTAATATCACATCAAATTTGGACTATGCAGGATTCCCAAAAAAGAAAAAGTAAACAACAAATGTTGGGATGTTAAGATCAAGCATTCTCCTTGTCTTTACTCTGCTCGAACACACAGCAGCAGGTTCCTGTAGAGGAGAACATCCTTGTTCTTTTCCACTGTCAGTAAAGATCTTTTTGTTTTCCCCTGACGTTGGGCTTCGCTGCTAAACACAAGCTGTGAGAATGTGGCAGACAGCCAGGTTGACAGGTTAAAGAGTGTGACTGTCCACACAGAGACGCGCGTTGAAAAATGACAGTTTGGCCAACACTCGCTCCAACTCTCAGGGGCCGGGAGTTGATCCGGAGTGGTCCTCTCAGGTTGTTGGAAGCTGTCCAGATTAATTAAACGCCACGTTCAGTGGAAACAGAACGCCGACTCTGGCTGCCAGCTTCTCGTTGTCTGACGGAGATGCCATCAGGACTGAACGCATATCTGCAGATCTTGGAGAGCGGGTGGACGGCATGATTTATCAGGAAGCATTTTTGAAGCCTACCTGCGGAATGTGTAAACAACATTGATTAATCTGATGCGCCTTTTTATAAACGACTGCAGTTTGTGAAAATGACAGATCATTATAATAAAGGTGCAGGGGACAGGCGCGGCTGCTAATATGTATCATGGCCCCGAGATAAACTCATATGGATTCCGTACAGCATCATTGATTTCCCATGCATCAAGAGAACCAGCAGCACTTTGGTGAACAATGCAGAAACTCACACTGGGGAGAGGCTGAGGAGAACATTGTTGAAAAAGACATCTAGGAACAAACCACAGCTTCTGGGACAAAGACGGCGCACAAACCCTTTTGTGATTAAACAGAAACGGATTCGCTTTTAGTGGTTTATAGCATCGGCTTTTTTGACAAACGTCAAGCCCGCTGCGCTTTTGCTGAGCTCTCTTCTCTGCATATCAACTCCTTAATCTTTGAATGTGGCATTTTAATACTCTGTGGTGTTGAAGCACAAACTCATAACACCTTCTGCAAAGATAGAAACACACACTCCTGTTCTGGGTGCCTCTCCTGTGCCTTGGTGGAATCATTTGCTATAGAAGTGTTGCCTTTCTTTATATTTTTATCTTACATAAAAAAAAATATATGGAACACATAACCAGACCTCAATGCAGATATAGTGCTTGGAGTGGAAGAAAATGGATTAAAGAGACCCATATTGTAAGGACAATGTATCTGCCATTAAACAGAGCTATAGAGCCTGAGAAGTAGGGCAGTGCTGTTTCTCTTGCATGCAGCCAAATGAGCTGTAATTGCCTGGGGAGCTGGAAATCAAACTCGGGGGGGTACAGACAGGAAGGAAAAGCTCATTCAGTACTCTGATCAGCAGCGATGAGTGGCAGGTCATTGTTAACATTCAGAAAACAAACAACTCCTGCATAAGGAGGCTCGCCGCTCAGCAGGCCCAGACAATAAGATGGAAATCACCGGGGACCAACAACATGAGCATGAAGGAGAAACGAAGCAAAAGGCGAGGGATTTGAGATCAGTTTGATGGAGTTACTTTGCTTTGTGACAACAAATTAAAGCATGATTATAAAATATTTTATATTGTGAAAGAATCTTGGATTGTTTTATGTAAATGTCTGCGTAGAGCAAATTAAACACCGTAATCTGTTAATTACATAAATGCATGAAAGATAGGTAGTTTTCGTTTACTTTAATTAGGTTGTTACATAGCTAGATTACTTTTACAATGAATGCAAAGTAATGAAAACAAGACCATGAAAATGCATCAGCAAGTGGTTGTACTTAGTGACTTTTGTGGTTCTGTTTTGCAGCCCAAGAATAATATGGCATCCATTTAGATGCCAACCAACTGTGGAAACAAACATCACGTTGTAAATGAAATGTTTAAACTGAAAACTGTATGAACAACATAAAGCTACTTAAGCTGAAGGATTTGATATGAATTCCACAATGTCAAGAAAGAATAATATATGAGAAACTCTGAGGATAGGCTCCTGAAGCAGTGGATATAACTGTATAAAAACATGCTCCCAAATTAAAAAAAAAAAAAAGATTTTTTTTTTTATTAAACTCATCCAAAGGAGGATTGAAAGACTCTCAGGAACAACCTGCAAACTTGCTGAAAGGGGCAATAAATATACAAACTTTAGCAGTTTAATTGTCAAGAATGTTAAAAGTTTTAATATAAAGATAAAATTGTTGCAGTTAATAATGAAGCTGGCAGCACGATGGCGCAACTGGCAGAGCTGCTGCCTCTCAGCGAGCAGGTTACCCTGGTTCAAATCCCTGTCCGGGGGCCTTTCTGGGTGGAGTTTGCATGTTCTCTCTGTGCATGCGTGGGTTTTTTCCAGGTACTCTGGTTTCCTCCCAAAGACCAAAAACATGCATGTTAGGCTGATTGGTAACTCTAAATTGTCCGTAGGTGAGAGTGAGAGAGTGAATGGTTGTTTGTCTCATTTGTCTCTATGTGGCCCTGTGAATGACTGGAGACCTGTCCAGGGTGTCCCCCACCCCTTTCACAGTGACAGCTGGACATGGGCACCGGTGACCCCCATGACCCAAACAAGATGAAGTGGGTAAAAGATAATGGATGGATGGAATAAGGAAAGTTTAGGTCTATACTTTATTGAGATTTGGGTATTTTTTTAATGCATGAACTTATCTGAAAAAGAGGGGAAAAATGACCATGGCGCCCAGTTTTTACCATTTTACAAGTTATATAGGTCTGATTTATTCACAAGTCAGAGTCAGAGTCAGAGTCAGAGAAACTTTATTGTCATTTGCACCACATGTGGTACATGTGATGAAACAAAATTATGTACACAGGGTCCCAGTTACATCCAACAATAAAATGCAAATAAAAACATTACTAAGATCTAAGATGTGAACTAAGAAGAACACCAACTAAAAATACTATATCTGAGTTAAGTCTAACTTTACAAAATCTTATTTACATTTAGAGATATTTATTTTACTAAATCAGAACCATCTTCACAAAGCATTTACAAAGCCATGTTCATTATTGTCTGATGGTATCACGGCAGGCCTCTACAAGGCCTTTTGAAATTAAACGCTACTAAAAGGTCTCAGTATGTCTTTTTAATGTTCCTTCTTCTGGGGTCACCACATCAAGTTATCCTATTCCCCTCTTATTTTGTGTTATTACTATAATAAAATAACTTTAAGGCTTTTATTTGTGACAATATACCTTCTCTTCAGTTTTTGATGTCTATATATCAAAGGTTTGACCAGCACATAACTGCACTAACATTCAAGTTTATTTGAGCTATAGCCTGCAGGCATACAATACAGTGCAACTAAACAGGGGGCTATTGCAAAAATGGAATAATCAACTGTTCAGTGAACAAAATATTAGCTTTGGTTGTGCCAACCCCAGTCCCAACAAGATAAATAAAATCATTTGAAAACCAAAATTCCTCAACATAAGAAGCTCCATGGCTCTGGTTTCAAAGTACTACACAATTCTGTAATGGCTTGTAAGAAACCACATATGACATTTATTCATTTTACTCCAGGTCAACCAGTCTTTACATCATCCAGTTGTGAACAGTTTTTTTTTCCCCTTATTACCCAGATTTAATACCTAACCAAGTATGATCTGAGTTACAAATATTTATATAAATATTGATAAGTGCTGATGCCCCTGTCTCCAAAGGAATTATTTGCAAATATTTTTAGCTTTTGAGATGATAGTTTTCTCAAATGGAATTGAATAGCAATAGCAAGTAAACCTGAATGTTTTTGGTGTTATATACTCAAGAAGGTGGGAATTACACTGTATATATAAATAAAGTTGATTTATTTTATTTGTTTGTTCGAGGCTGTGCAGAGTGACAACTCATTGCAAGTGGAGGAGCATTTTTATCTCACCATGCACAAGCTACCTCTGAATCTTTAAACTTTTCTTAAGGTCTTTCGTAATGTGTTCAGGTCTTTTAACCTGATCACCACCATACCTATTAACTACAAGTACCATTCCCTAGCAGTTTTATAGTCTCCAAAAAAAAACACTTTGCTGCCGTCTCATGGCCTTCTTATGCTTTTAAAGCATAAATTATTCCTACATTTGGGGGCGGCTGTTTGCAGGAGTTAATGGCTGCTGATTGTAGGAACAAGGTTTGAAGTGTCAGAGGATTTATAAGGCTTATAATCTGCATACAAATGTCTCACAACAGATGCTAGCAAAACCAGTCTTATATGAGAGTTAACCTTCTGAAGTGCTGCCACTTCTCAGTCAGTGTTGGTTTGACTTTTCTGTCAAAACTATCATAAATCATTGAGCTATTTATCTTTGGCTTGTAGCATAAGTGGATAGTGTGCTTTTTTTTTTTAAACCCATTGTTTTCTCACAGTTTTTAGAAAGTACCGGTAGTTTAGTTGTTCAGCAACTTGGGTGGCAGATGTATGAATCTGTTAATGCGACTTGTCAAGAGTAAGAAAATCCAAAAAGTTTGTGGGATCTTTTTTCCTGTTCACAGTTTTTTTTTTAACACCTACAGGTCTTTCAGAATTTCATCAATCCATCTATTTTTTGCCGCTTGTCTGTGATCAAACAGGTCAAGGAGGGAAATCTCCTCCATGGGATCCCAAGGCATTCCAGGGCCAGAGGGGATGTACCGTAATAACCTAGGACCGCCTCAGGGTCTCCGTCCAGTGGGACATGCAGAAAACCTCCAATTCTGCACAGATGCCCGAACAAACTCAACTGATTCCTTTTGAGGATTTCTTTTGATTAAACCAAAAATTCATGCCATTAAATATGTTAGAACTTTTATTTATTAATATATAGGATTTATATGCAACAGACAAAAGCCTCCTTAATCTGGAGTCTTAGATTGGTTTCCTTTACCGTATGTGACCTGTTCATCCAAATACAAGAATGGTGAGTTGAGTGATAGGACCAAAAGGGCAGACCATGGAAACAGGATATGAAGCAAATTACAAGGTATCATTATATGAATAAAAGGCTGATGATGCAAGAAAATAAACATTAAAAATAAAACAGGGACACAAACAAAAAGGAGAGCAAGGGACCCATAGTGTAAAACTGGGAACTGAAATGAGGAATGGAACTGTATAACCAGGGAAAGGTGATTACTGGAATGAAGAGTAGGTGAGATAATTAGACAGATGAGATGCAGCTGTGAGGTAGAGAGAAAGAGACACAGAGAAGCTGAGGAAATAATGGGCAGGATGTGAAATCAATCCAACAGTAATATACGTAACGCAGAAAACTTACTGTACAAGAAGAACTACAGGGATGCAAATAAGAAAATGGCCAACAAAAAAATACTGTAGTCCCAAAATCATGACATTATGTCCTGCAGACTTTTTTTTAATGATGCTTGTTTTTCAACTGTAGCAAAACCTGCTTTGACCATGAGAAACCTTTGTGCATTGACAATCAGCTGCTGTAAACGCTCTAAACACAGACTGAATATTTGCATGATAAGCAAACAAGAAGTATTCACAATAAGTTGAATCAATAGGAGCAGCGCTGTCCAAGAGAAAACTTTTTGGCAGTAAGCAGCACACTTTTGAGCTGCATTGTTCTCCCCTGAGTGCTTGTCATTTATCACTTGACTTGACATACAGGAATATTGTTACTGAATGGAAGAGATCCATCATGCCCTGGTTAGTCTTATTTAATTGGATTCTTTTTTCTAGGGTTTTTATAGATATACAGTATATATATGCAGTTTATGACTAGTAGCATTTCTTAACTTTTATAACAGGCTCTCTGTTAAAAATGGCAACCATCAGTTTGACTGTTTGAGGATTTAAAAAAGCATATGGACAGTGAAACAACATCTCAAAGATATGGTAGCATTACAGCCCAGTACATAGCTGGTACTTTCCTGGAATATACAGGATACCTATCTGTTGCATACATGGGACTTACCAAGTATATACCAGGGACTTACCTGGTACTTTCCTGGCTTATATTGCGTACAGACCTTGCATCTCAGGGGACTGGACTGGTGTAACTTGTTTCATTGCACCTAAAAGGTATAAATCTGGTAATTACCTAGTACATATCGCTAGCATTCTTCTTTGATAAGTACTAGAACTTTTTCTGGTATGTAGCTGATCTTTTCCTAATCAGTATTGGGCATGTACCTGTTACTCACAAAGACTATGTTGTGTTGTCACTTGTTTCCCTGTACTTACAGAGTCCAAACCTGGTATATACCTACCAGTTATATACTTGATACTTGTCTTGTGTGTACCTGGGACTCACCGGATATACATTGTACATCTTTAACACTAACTCTGTACATACCAGGTATGTATTATAAGTACTTGGTAAGTATCAGGTATGAACCTGACAAATCCCATGTATGTAACAAGTGCATACCAAATAAGTACCTGCTACGTTCTAGATATATACCAAGTGTGTATCTGGCAAGTACCCAGTAAATGCTAAGTACACACCAAGTAAATGGCACATATATCTGTACACATCAGAGTATGTGTTAGTTAGGTACCCATTTTGTGCGTGGTACATACCAAATAAGTTCCAGGTAAGTACCAGATACATACCCATATGCATCAAGTGTGTTTCCAGTATATACCAGGAAGGCGCAAGTAAATATGTACATTATGGGTTATATTACGCATTGCTGCCAACATCTTGATGCACAAAGTCTAAAATAAGATTAAACTGTAGTCCCCAAGCAGTAATGTCAGGGTTCGAAAACAGCTTTGAAAAGAACAGTAAATTTTCCTCAGCCAGCCTCGTCACATTTTCAGATTTCCTCTGGAATAGTTTCAGCAGGATCTTCTCTCTCAAATTCTCATCTCCTCCCAGATAAATTGGCTGCCAGCCAGCTGCTCTGGATCATTCTGGTCTAAATGGAGAGAGAGACAGAATAGACGGCTTGTCAATTTGTTCCCAATATCCTGGCTCACAGTGCTCCCCGACCTGCCCACTTCAATCCTCAACACTATTAAGAGTGTCTCAATCCATGCGGAAAGGAGTGGAGCTATTAAAGCCAAGTTGTGTCAAGACGTCCCGCTTTAATTAATCGCATACAAAAATTAAACTGCTGATATCCTGCAGCAGAGATTTCAGGTAAGAGTCACTCATTTGATGGAAGAGGGTGTCTTTTTTTTCACAACCAATGCTGGTGCTTGGTTTACTACGCAGTCACTTTGGCATATACATGTCACTTTTCCATTTTGTCCGAGTAAATGCTCCGGGGCCTCCTTCAGACGTTACTTTATTCTCCTTTTGGAGACTTTATGGCTGTTGGGAGAATGGCTGCAGTGCACAGCTATGGTCTAGACAAAGAAAAATGAGCGCTGTTTCACTATCAAGTGATTTAAATGTTGCCTGTGTGATTTAAAAGGCCCACGCAATGTTTGACAAAACCACACAGTAAAAGACGAGCACTCCCCAAATAGCGTTGCTGACATTTGGAGAAACAGACTTCATTTACCTTGATTTGTGCACAACCATTGCCTTGGACAAACGCCCTGTGCCAAAAGATAAATTAGTTAATCCGAGCTATTCTCTTGTCCTTTATGGTGAATGCGGGACATAAATGATTGTGAACATAGGGGTCATTATGTACTTAAGGTATTTAGTCCTCCTTGATGCTGAGCAAAATGAGAGAGCTTTATCTCAATTGTGGCTGATAAACACTGAGCTGTTCATGGAAACAAAAATAAATGCCTCAATGAATCAGTCCAGAGGAGCTGTTTAGATTACACAGCGTATCCGCGGCACTTACAGTGGCCACTTAGTGTTTGTTGATGTTTCCAATGAAGTTGGGTCATACTTCATAATTATGTGATGAAAACTCTGTCTGCTTTTCTGTCTAGAGCTTTGGTTCTATTTTATTCTCTCACCGAATTCTCTAAGTAAACCAAACTTGAGATTTTATCTCTGAAGCAAAAAATAAATAAATAAATAAATAAACTATATAATCATGCCAGTAATGGAATTAGGATGTAATCATGTAATGCAAATAATTATTTGCATATATCAAATGAAACAAAAAGATGCAGGTTTTGCATTGTTTACAATACAATCCTGCTGCGTATATGCTTCAGTGTTCAGTTAATGACCATAATTGCATATGTGATGACAAAAAATAATTTAAACAGCCTATTGACATCTCGTTTCCATGTTCTTTATTCACAAGCTTTCCAATAATCCAATTCAGAACAATCTGCATGATTAGTCCTGCGTGGCTTTTTATCCACCTTGCCAAAATTCAAATACTAATGAAACTTGTCGTTTGCATTTGCATATTAAAACAATCTTGTCAGTCAAACTGTGTAGGCAAAAACGGTGAGAAATGCCAGTTTGGCTCTTGCTCATGCTGGTTAGCTACGTCTGGAGAGCTCCCGGTGTTACTGATGCAAAGAGCCAAAAGAATCACAGGGAATACATGAAAGAAGAAGAAAGAAAGTGGTGTGTGATTTTTATTTTAACTCCTAATTTTGGATTTGGTTTCAGTTTGCCCCTTGTGGTTGAGACTTTTGCAGAGTCTTAAAATGGCAACATGGGATGAAACTTTGTCATTAAAATACATTTTTATCTTCCTTAATGTAGCACATTTCATATACACTAAACAAGAATGAATACAGGTCAGTTTTACTGCTTTCAAATACAGTAGTCTATGTTCACAGAATAATAAATATTGGTCATCATAAAAACATAAAACCAGAGAGTGATAAGCACTTTGAGCTAATGCGATGAAACAGCAGTTATATTAATCAAATATGTTTTCTGATTTTTTTTTTTATTTATTTATATTTTTTTTATCATCTGGGAATAAGTTTCACCACAAAAGCACGAGGAGTTTTATTTTACTTTCAATTCATTTTTTTATTTTTTTTATTTACTGTGAGCATAAAATAAGGACTAAGTTTGACCTATGTATAATGTTTTGTCACTTCACAATTAATTCATATAAAAACGTTTAGGCTCCTTGTTTAATAGCCTGTTCAATTGCTATATTTCAATATTGCAAAATATTTTAAAATATTTTAAACAACACAGCAGCAGTCCAGTCTAAATTTTAAGGAGCAGACTTAATAATTAAATAGTTGGGATTGTGACAAAACCATCCTGGCCCTATGCGCAGTTTTCGCTACCTGTACATCCATCCATCCATTTATCCAAACTAACTAATAACTTGCTGTATTGTTTTATATACATAATGTTGGTATTTAGACTATCTACTATTTTGATGGTATCCTAGACTATTTTAAATAAAAGCCAAACATGTTTCTATAGGTAGATAAATATCTATATAAATATATGGTGTACACAACTCTAACCCATATCCTCTAATCCTAACCCTTGTTCTCTGTTTGAACCCTCTCTCCTTTCATGCTAAGCTCAGAACATACCAAACAGAAACAGAACTGATACTACCTTTTAAGTATGTGCACCCACCTGATCATTTTATGATGACTGTGCTCCAGACAGTGCATTTCAAATCACAATTTGTAAAATAAAAACATAAGGAGAGACCTATGTACTCAAGATGCCACCTAAGCTCAAACTGAGGATGTCTTGAGCGTGCAGTGGAGAGCATCATGTGCTCCAGCATCAGCATGTGGCATGGAGACTGCACAGCTGCAGAAAGAAAAGCTTTGCAGAGAGTGGTGAAGGTTGCACAGAAGATGTTGAAGTCAGTTTCCCCACTATCACAGACATCTACACCTCCAGATGCAGGAAGAGAGCCACCTGCATCATGAAGGACCCCACTCACCCAGTACATACTTTTTGCCCCACTCCCTTCAGGCAAGCGGTTAAGGAGCATTAAGTGTTTAACCACTAGATTGAGGAACAGCTTCTACCCTGAGGCTGTTAGACTCATGAATCTCTAACCAGAATAATCAATGTGAAAAAGAAAAAAAATCACTGATCGCTGATCTGTTTTATGTTGCTGTGTTCATTCATGCTCATCTGCTCACACAGACTCATGTTCGTGCTGCTATTTGTCATATTGTTTCTATGCTATTGGTGCTTAGTGTGTTTTTAGTTAGCATTTTTTTTTTAGATTATATCTTAGATCTTATTACTGTTTTTATTTTACATTTTAATACTTTGTTGGATACAACTGGGACCCTGTGTACACAATTTCATTCCACCACATGTGGTACATGTGGTGGAATGACAAATAAAGTATATTGAATCTTATGTGCATCTTCATACCAAACCTTGAGCAACTTTGGAGTGTCAAGTGGAGATCACCAATACAATATGCCACCAAATAATAATAATAAAACGTTTTAATGAAACATTCCATATGGATGATACAATACTTTAATATATGTTCAATGAATATGTCAGATATTCTAACTATAAAATCTTCTACAGCAACAAATCAATTCTAAACCTTCTTTTATTGAGAATCTATATTTAACCAAGGCACATAATCTGTGTGCAAAAACTACAAAAGAAATATAGTTAAATTTTTAACATATAAAATGTTGTATTAAAATTCAATTAGTCATTAAATTATAGCCATAAATTCTGAAACAAAATAATTGATCATGCATTTTCTGAACATAAGCTTGAAGTAATGTTTCATTAATGAATCAAAAATGCGGGAAGTGATGTGAAGCTGAAACATAAATTGTTTTGGATAAACGCCATTGCTGCTGAGACGATTTCAAAATAAAACTGCATCATGTCTTGGTAATTAAGTTAATTAAGTCTTCATGCAATGACTTACAAGCAATTGATACATTTGAATTATGTTATTCATAGACAGGTTTTTAATTGATCATCAGCACCCTGGATAGGCTTGTATCAATAGTTTTATATTCTACTTTTATGTATTTTATCATGTATCATAATTTAATGTAACGGTATTTGGAAAGGATATCAAATGTATGTTATTGTGTTCCTCTCCTTATTTTTAAACCACAGTTTGTGCATCTGATGTGCCTATTGTAATCACATTAGTCCCCAATTGTTTTATTTGTTTGTTTTCTGCCAATTGATGCTGTGCCCAGGAGACACTCGTAATTGGCCTGTCAATAGCGCCAATACAAAAAAGCCAGTTCACATTTACCTCAAACTTTCACACGGTTCCAGCAAACACTTTAAAGTCATTACCCCCCTTGTATATAAATGGAAATTATTGGACCCAACGGACAGCAAACGACCGCCACAACAAAGAGCTGTTTTCTCCATGTGGACCCTTTCCATCATGACTTCCTAGTAATAAATTACAGCCTCTCAAATGAGGTGATCAGACCTAATGAGTGCCTAAATTTGAGTGGCCATTCACATGAAACTGTGTTTATAGAGTGATAATAATTGACTGAGAGAGTGTAGTCTGTGGACAAATTCATCTGTGTAATGGCGCATGTTTTTCCACTAGATGGCCCTTGCACCCAGCTGTGCTGCCTCTTTAGGAGTCATGTTTCATTAGCACTTGATTTGATTGCTTCTTTATTTATTTATTTGTTTATTTATTTATTTATTTATTTATTGGGGTTTTTTGTTTTGTTTTGTTATGTCCCCTCTGGAAAAATACCAATAATGGTGATAATGTTTCCAGAGAGTTCATATTTGAACTCAAAATTTGATGGAAATTAAATCTAGAAAGCCACTTGTTGCATGCTCGTTACAGTGTGTGCATGCAGTCCAGTGCAGTGAGGAATGTCCAGATGTCTACAGTGGAAGAAACCAAACAGACTCTTCAGATGCATGGCTCAACACAGGAGAGCTCCTCAGGACAAGACTCAGTGGTTCACCTGCACCAGGGTTAAGGGACACACTTTTGAGGACCAGAATGTCTGCATTTTGGACCGAGACGGCCAATGGTTTGAGAGGGGAGTGAAGGAGGCTGTTTATGTAAACAAAAACAAACAAAAAAAAAAACAAAAAAAAATGAGAAACCGTCTTTAAACAGAGGAGGAGGTTTCAGATTTCAGCTTTCAAAAACTTACAGTGCAGTTTCATACCTATCAGGGATTCCAACCATGTGACCAGTGTGGCCCCTCTGTGGGTGGGACTAACAAAGACACTAACGATCCTCTATTTTGAAGAGTGAGAGGTCAATCTGCATTATGCAAGCTTACAGAACACCATAGCTTTATAACTTGAATCTCACACAATTGAGAAAGCTCCTCGGATGAGAAGCGAAACGTCGTCAGTTACAAATAAAATCCATTTGTTTTGTTTTTTTTACCTTTTTTTTGGGGGGGGGGGGGGGGGGGGTGGGG
>JARVLU010000255.1:11901225-11916493 GCA_031762415.1 Simpsonichthys santanae
CGAACGGTTCTTAGGTCCGGAACCCGTTCGTAGGTCGAGGACTGCCTGTACATGCCTTTTTGAGTGGAAATATTAGAATATTCATGCTGGAAGTGACCAGAAGTGCTACAGCTATTTGCACTTGCAAGAAAACCATGGAATTCTATGTAAATAACCACGTAATAAAAAAACTGACAGCAATGCAAAGGTTTAATAAACAGTGTTTGTATGAACCATTATTAAACCTTTCAGACTGAAGGTGTTTTAAGACAGCAGCAATCCACTTGGTCTTGACCTCACTCAGACTAGCAATTAGCTCGTTAATCTGCTCAGAATAAAACTCTACTCATGGATGTGTATTCAAATTCCCACCCACCAACCTGCAAACCAACCATCTGTCCATCTAAATGAGGTGAGTTATCTACAACATGTAAGATGTGAATTACTCAAACTTTCCACAGAATCCCACTTGAAATGGTCTGAACCGTCAATTTAACCGTTCTGTTAACTCTTCATAATTAATCTGTTTCTCCATTCCTCCATTGTCATCATCTACATGTGGCTCCCGCTTGTGTCTCTTTTCTGATCCTTGTCAGTTTATGAAGCGTCTGGTTCAAAACCCATCCACATGAGTATGTACACATTCACAAACACAACTGGGTGGAGGGAAACGAGTCCAGGGGCAAAACTGCTCCTGTTGTGTTTGACACCTGCTCAGCAACAGGCCGGACCCTAATCCTGCAAAATCTCTAATCCTCGTGATCAGTGTGCATGCATAAATGTGTGTGGAGAAACAATCGGGTCAGTTCATTACCTTTCGTCTCTCCCTTTCTGGGTTGAAAGTTCCCAACCATGACTGCATCTGTAGACACATAATGAAAAGAAAGCATGAGGGCGGTTATTTAGGGTGAAAAATGTGGTGATTCTGGATGTTTTTACCCCCTAGAGAGGAACGTTTAGAGGTCAGTGCCTGCAGTGACGAACTGGAACAAATATCACGTCGGCTATCATGCCAATGCAAAATCCCTCCACCTTCTCACACAGCCTTTCTAAATTGCCCAATTCACACCAGAGTGCCGAGCTTAGAGGCAGAGGGGAGCACTTAAACAGCTCCCAGCGCCTCACTAAAACGAATCTGCTCCAGTGCCCGCAATATGACAGGGGAACACGAAAACGAGGGGCACAGAGAAAATATATAAATAAATAAAAGTTCCGTAAAACGAGGAAAAGAACAGAGCAAACGTTGCAGATGTGAGATAACGGCAAAGAACGTGGGAATACTTGTTTTGCTCTCTCTCTCTGTGTCCTCTCTCGAGGGAAGGGAATGAAAATGTCAACAGACGTGCACACACACACATACACAAGATCGAGATTTGTAGTGGGGGGGGGGGCAGGGGTGGCGCGGCAAGCACGGGAAGTCAGAGGGTTCGTGTGACCCAAGAACATCAGAGACAAAACTCCAGAGGTCCTCTGCGAGCTTCATGCACGAAAAGGTAGCGTGAACAATCTGCACTAACAGCTCCTCTGTTCTGCTATTTATTAACTCGATGTTGCCATGGTTTCTCTGCGCTGACGTGATTGTCATCGTAAATCTATGTGTGCAGCATGAGCGCGGGTGGGGGGGGGGACACAAAACGGGAAGCCATTTGGTCATTAGACTGAACCAGTTCCACAGCAGCCCTCTGCTGTCCACCTGAGCACCACTATCCATCACAATCAGCAGACCTTGATAATAAGTGGCAATATAATTAGGCTTCGCTCAGGTTTCCCACGTGCACACAGGCTTTAGTTTCAGTCTCTTGTAAGCAATAGTTTTAGAATAGAGTTTTGTAGAAAGGTTGTGAACAATTAATATCTTACCTGACCTGGTATAGATGGCTCTTTGAATGACCTCATCTCAGAGAAACAGGTAAATTGTTCAATGGATTGAGAAGCTAATGACTAGTACAAATGGGGCCGAGACGTAACGAGAGTTCCGCTGGTCTTAAAACAAGTGAAGTATCAAAAATGTTTTTTTTTGCAGTTCATGTGAATGCTATTTGATAAACCTTTACATCTTTGCCCATTTTGCATTAAATGGTTATTTACCAAGAATTACATGGTAATTTGCAACTGGAAATAGTTTCTACAGCAGCTAGATGTCTCACTTTCAGTCACGTCAAGCAGGAAAATCATAATATTTCTGCTGGAATAACCATGTAATGCAAAACTGATAGTGCTGTAAAGCCTTATAAATCAGGGTTCACATGAAATGCTATGAACTGTTAGAGGTGAAAGTTATTTGAAGATGATAACAAGCCACTGTGGTCGCAGCCTTGCTTGGATTAGCCATTAGCAAATCAGTCGGGTCAGAATTAAACTTTATTTGTCCAAGCTGATGTTGTTTAAAGAGCAACAGTTAAGACATGAATTGGTCCTACATAAAACCACCTAAAAAAAAACTGGAAAAAAAAAAAATGAAGAAGAAAAAAAAAAAACCTTTGAACTGGCTAAGCATTAAAGGGTTAGGCTTGTCGCTGTTGTCATCATTCTTTGTTGAAACCAGGTCTTTCTTGTAAATGAGTCCTCGAGGCTCAATGGGATTAACCTGCCTAAATAAAGGTTGAATCAGGCTCTGACAAAACACACAAATACACATACACACACACGTTCTTGTAAATGTACTTTTAGGGGACTTTGCATTGACTTCCATTCATTTTCTATAGCCTAAGCCTGACCCTTACCCTAAGCCTACCCATTACTAGTACATGCCTAACCCATCTGTAATTCACACCTTAGTCCTAAACATAATCCCTAACCCAACAACGAGACCTATCCTTATGGGGAACTGGCTTTGGTTCCCATAAAGAGAAGCTTGTTCCCACAATGCATTATTTTTTGCAAATTTGGTCCTTAAAATGTAACCTGAAACAAACACGTATGCCCACATGCACTTGTGTAAGCAGCATATTTGAACAGCTGCACCTCAAACCTGAATTAAAAAAAAAAAAATGTTACCAATTCAAGTAATTTTCTTAATAACAGACCTGGTAAACTAATGATTAACAGTTTAGAGCCCTGCCTCCCTTATCTGTTGTCTAGGAAGAGTGAATACTGTCCGGTGAACATCCCACCTCTCTTCTGCTTTATCCCCTTCTACAGCGAGTCGCCACGTAGCCTGCTTTCAAAGCTTGTGAAACTCTTTCAAGTGAGACAGCCTCCAGCCGGAACGAGATAAGGCTTGAGCTCTTCATAAATATGATACGGAAGAAAAAAAAAAAACATCAGAAAAAAGGGGGGATGGACAGAGAGCGTGAAAGAGAGAGAGACGTACAAATGCAAAAAGGAAATGAGGAAGGTGGAAGACAGATGCAGAGACTAGAAGAAAGAGGGAGAAATGGCCGAACGCTGTGAGCAGAATGAGTTATGAGATGCAGACACATTCATTCTCCCTCGTTATCACAGTTGTGATAAAGAACAGTGGAGCCTCTTTCCCTTTTCTTGGCCCTCAGCTACCCAGTGTGCATCTCTGCTGTCGCCTTTCTGCTACCCGGTTATCGGCAAAATCTCTCTCACTCCATCGCCACCCAAAGTAAGAATGCCAACATTTATGATAAAACTTCACGGTGAGCCTTATGAGGTTTCAGCTCTTTTACTTTCTTTTTGTATTAGCTGAATCACATGGAACAGGATGAGAGAAAAACTTATAGTTGCAACAGGTACGTAAGGGGTCGATGACTGCACGGAGGAAATGACAGGTCTGGGCTCTGACTGCAACATCTTTGGAAAGTTATGCAGAACTTCAAGCCACTGTGTAAAGCACATAAGCAAAATTTAGTTCATTACCTAGCTCAAACTGGTTGGCCCACTATGTGAGTGTGCTACTTGTGCCTGGATTGTTGAGCATGAACTTTGATTATCTAGATAAGTTTAAAATGTGGAAAAGCAAACACATCTGCAGTTCCGAAAGACAAAACTGTTTTCCAGCACCCAACCAAGAGTCCAAAAGCATGCAGCTGTAGCTGTTGATTTATTATTACATTTGAAATGATAAATGGAGAAAATCCTAACAATAAAAAAAAAATAGGATATGCTGAGCATGATAAATAAAATGCAGCTGTGTCTTTGACTTGTCAGGATAAAAAAAATACATTTAAATGTTCAGACTCGGCTCCAAAGCGCATCATTATTTGATGAATAATTATAATAGAAGACCCTGGTGAAGTCTTTGGTTTGTTATGCAAAAAAAAATAAATGAAATCAGATTAATTCTTTACACTTTACTGATTAGTTCCTTTAAAAACGTACTGCAGTCTGTGTATTAGTCTAGTTCTGACCTTGATCACGTGTATTTCCAGAAAAAACGAGTTAGAAGTAAACTCTGATCGCTCCAACCGTACAAAAACAATTAAACAAACAAAAACATTGTAACTTTTCAGCATTAATTAATCACTCGTAATTTGAATCTGCCAACGTGCTGCGTTTCTGACGTGCACGTTTGGTTGTGGCTCCAAACAAAGCAGCTCAGACAATCTGCCTAAAATGTTGGCTTGGTTCCAACCTGAGCTATTTTTTGACTCTATTAGAGGTTGGGAGATCCAGGAAGTCTCCAAGGTTAAACGCAAAGATGAACAAAATAATGCCCAACAGGACAAATATAAGATCAAATTTGTGATTTTTACCCCTTATTAGTGTCAGATTAACATGCGCACGCACACACACACACACACAATGTGTGCTAGTTGAGCACTCACTCTGTTAGTGGCCACCCAGATGATTCGTGCGTAGCAGCAGATCATCAGGAAGATGAGGCTGAAAAGAGGCACGTACCATCTGCAAAGCAAAAAAGACACAAACCATCAGTTACTTCAACTGAGCAGAGGGAATAAGGACATAATTAACGCTTATGGTTTTATTAAGCCTCCTTGTTGACTTGCTTCAGAAAAGTATAACCAGGGGAGGGGGGACAGTGCTTAAATTCACAGCATTAATTTCTATTTTTAATGAGCTAATCTAGTTTATGTCCTAAAATGGTGTGACAGAATATAACAGCAAACTGGGTGTCCAACGTGATAAAATACATTTCCAGACAACAGATTAACTTCTGGACCACAAAAACTCATTTAATAAGCTTTTATTAGAAAAAGCCATTGTTTTTTTTTTTTTTAATTAGATTTGTTTTATAATGGGACAAAAACTTATTCTCAGATTATTTCCACTTGTCTTTCAAACATTAAACCTAACGCCCCAAATTCGTTGACAACACCTATATTATAATCAAGACTAGGATTAACTACAAAGTATAGTGAAACTAGCTCCACTAGAAGGAATGAATAGTCCCCGCCTTAGTTACACGCCATGTTTTAAACAAAAAACTCCAGCAGTTTGTTAGTGCTCAGAGTACGTTTGGGAGAAATCTCAGCTTCTACGACACCAAATGTTTGCTCAGTACTGTATTTGTAAAACTAAGTGAACTATAATTATTTTGATGTTATTTTGATATAAGTTAAAAGTAAAGTCCATGTGTCTCAGCTCCACTAACCTTTTGGCCTCTTGTTCAGCTGTCTGCTCAGCAAACCTTTTGTTCACGCTCAGAGCTCCATGTTCAGGTGCAGCAGGCAGCTGTTTTCAGCAGAAAATATCTAAAACCCAACAGGACGCACTCCTTACTCAGCACCAAAAGGTAGAGACACGCAGTTAGAAACTAAATAGTGGACATAATGGGGATTTTAAAGGCAAAAAGGAAGATATTTGCTGTAACATCAGCAAAATAGCTGAAAGGATTCCAATGAAACTCATAGAAAGTAATTATTGACTGCACACCTACGCATGATTAACTTTTGGTGACACACCAAATTAAGATGGCCGCCACAGCTAATAAAACATAACAAAGACAAAAAATGGCTGTACCTCAGGGAACTTTACAAATATTGAGCAATAATTTAGTGTAGAAGTACCACACAAGCATCCACAACACATACTCCAAGCACCAACAGATCATGAGACGAGGCCAAACCATGCTAGTTTTAAGGTTCAACCAAAATAACTAATGACCCAACATCAAATGATCTTAGACTAAAACACCGACATAAAAGTTGGAGGACAATATTCTCACAGGAAATAGCAGGCTTTTAAGTAAAAATAGAAGTTGATGAAGAACAAATGAAAAACTGTATTTATTAGAATTTGATATACAGGTAGTCCTCGACTTAAGGCACCCTCGACTTACGACAACTCGGACTTAAGAACGAGTGTGCGGCACAGCGTTAGCATACATTTTACATGTATTTCCTCGACTTACGGCAAAAAATCTGGATTTACGAACGGGTGCGGCGCCACGTGTAATGAGTTCCGACTTACAGCAAAATGGAGTTACGAACGGTTTGTAGGTACGGAACCCGTTCGTAAGTTGAGGACTACCTGTATACTTGCAGACTATTTTTAAAGGAACCTGACAGGACAGTTGTTTCAGATGTTCTGGAGAACTAACCCCAGATAATCCCTGGAAGTAGGCGAGCTTAGATCCTTTGGTAACTCACTCACTGACATGGAGATCTGAACTCTGTGTGGGCCATACAGTCACATCCAGGATCCCTGGTTCTTCTTTATGCTAAAAATGGTTCTTATTGGCACAGTTTGTTTGGGGTCATTGCCTTGCTTCAGAATAAGTTTAGAGACCATCAGCCTCCTTGATGGTATTTGATGAAGAATATCTGCTTGCATTTTTCAGTCTTGAGGAAACCATTTATCCAGATTAAATCCCCAACTCCAGTTACAGAAATGGAGCCCCAAACAAATAAGGAAACTCCACCATTCTTTACTGGTTTCTGCAGACACTCATTTTTGTTATTGCACTACTCTCCACTCCTTTGACAAACAAAGAGCTTTTTGCTAAAGACAAATACAAAAAAGAAATTTGACCTGTCTATTCAGAGCTCCTATCGCCATTTTTTTTCTTCACAAGCTTTTAGTTTTCATGCATAGTTGAGTCACTTGATTTTTGTTTCTACATTAGAGGTTTGACTTTTTGGCTTCAAGTTTTGTATTAATGCCTACACAGGACTATTGTTTTTGATGGGCATTCGTCAGTCCCACAGGTTTAGACATATTCCACTTTTAAAGGGAAGTAACCATTCATTAAATGTCTCTGGTCAACCACTATCTATATGGTTCAATTGCCTGTTTGTGCTTCTTCAAAAAAGCTTGAATAGTACGGTACATCTAGAAACTCCTATCTGGTTTAAAAATTTAACCCGAAAGAGGCAATGCTCATTGATTATGATAACTGTAATTGTGTTTGACCTATATTGTGAAACACATTTTTACCTTGGCATACATTTCAGTTCCTCACCCAGTTTACAGCCTCATACTCACTATTTCAGCTAGTCTGTTTCAACCCATATGAATCATTAGCACCTTTTTATTATAACCGGTTGTTCATATGCTTGATATTACCCTACAAAGTTGCTGACTTTTTGCAAGTCTACCTATAGAGATTGATGCTGTTTTCAAATCTTTTAGCTCACTTTGCAGTTTCTGAAATTATAAAAATGGGGAAAACATGTATTTGTGAAAACATTCAGGCTTTAAAACTTTCATCACACGTGTTTACAACCTTTTGGAATTACTGTAATTTATGCCCTTCGTTGGGAAAACGGGTTAAGCTTCTTGTTTGTACGTTAAATGTTCGTTTTCCTTGTGCAACCTGTTTTCTTAAAGGAAGATGGCTCTTTCCTATATCTGGTTATGTACTCGATAAACATCGTAAAAGACGCCTGTGGTGTCACCTTTCCTAACAATATTAGCGATAATTCCTCTTGACTGTTTGTTTTTGAGAACTCCCTGAGCTGTAAGGCAGCAGTCAGACCTGTTGCTGTCGTCCATCTGTCTCGATGGTTTTTCAGCACCAGTGGCAACAGACAAAGTAGGGCCTTGCTTACCTGCATGCCAAGCTCAACCATTGGGACGGGATGGAAGAGGGGGAGGGCAAACGGTGAGGTCTTTCATGTGGGTTGACAGAAAGTTTGCAGCCAAAAGGAGCAGCTTTGTTTTCTCTAGTGTAGCCTTGGTGTCTGTCTCTCCTACTTGCTGATAATAAGGAGTAAGCATGCCTCAAAGTGATACAAGTGAAACTAGAGTCAATTTGTCATAAGGCCCAGAGAGAATAGGTGAGTTTCAGACAGCTTTCAGCCGGGCTTCTAGTGTGTCTTATTTATTAGACATGCTTGTAATTTGAGCCTTTTATTGTGTGTGCTTCTGCACAAGCACATGCATGCTTATTCACATTCCCTTTGCCTTTTGGGAATATGAAGAGAAAAACCAGGGAGATCATTGCTCAGAAATGGAACAAAAAGAGCATGAACAGTTTGTGTGAGGTTATTTAACATTTGTGTGTCTGTTTGTGTCTCCGTGAGCCAGACAGGGTGTTGGTCCGGGTCCAAGACCTTACTCCAGAGAAAGCTGACCAGCTGATCTGGTTGCGTGCCCGGATTCACACCAGCCGAGCCAAAGGTGAGATCACCCCTTCACCCTCAAGCTCTTTGTTCCCCTTTTATATTTTGAGCTGTGTGGAGGATATAAACAGGATGAGATGCCTCCTGTGCCAATCCTTGGTGTCTGATGCTCAGCAGTCTAAAATCACCTGTCCCGGGGCTGTTTCTCCATCTTCTACTCCAAGATCAAACAAGTGCCAGCTGAAACTGAGTTGGGGTTGTTGAATTACATACGACCTAGAAAAATTACATCACTCTCTTTAGGTTTGACAATGAAGGTTAGCAAATAAAAAAAGATTGGAGATCAAACACTAGACACCTTCTGAATTTGATGACTTAAAACCTTTTTTTATGTTTTTTTTTTCCCCCTATTATTCTAGCCTTGTCAAATGGTTTGTCAACCCCAGGGGTTTTGATATTTTTTTCAGGCTAGCTTCAGACTGCCAGTTGGAAGATCAGCTAATCTGTCCTTTCTTGGTTCCAGCTGCTGGCAGCCATAAGGCGTCTTCATTTGAATACAGTGAACCCACTGAGCTGAACCTGGTTATTTACACCACTGTATAAAACACTGCAGCTCTTTTATACTGTAACTAAACTGAGATTAGAAATAAACCGGTGCCCTAATCATTGTTGTATTTGTGCTGTTTCCTTTTGAGATAACTTCCAGAGTCAAAAGACACTTCCTGTCCACTTGTGTTTTCATTCTCTCTGCTCGCTGTAGGATGTCCACACGAACAGAACAACATCCTGATTTTGTGTGGGATGAGGTGTGTTTGTTGGTGGGATTTTAGCTTAGCCCACCTCCTTCTCACAGGCAGCAAACATCAAAGTATCTGGGTGGTCCAACCTATCTGCTGACCTGAGTTTTAGTTCGCTAACTTGTTTACACACTTCCTAGGTGTGTGTATGTTTGATAGGAATGTAGCAATCACCTTTTCTCCACACAGTGCTCCTCAAAGATGAGACTCTATTCACAAATGTTTAACACTCCACCTTATCCTTGCAGCTGTGGGATACCCTCTTGTGTCACATACGGTGTTTTTCCACTGAGTAAACGTTGATTGTTTCAAACAAGTCGCCCCAAGTTTTACCGTGACAAACCTGTTGGGCCTTCACTGTGTATTGTTATTGCTTTGCTTCCAGGGAAGCAATGCTTCTTGGTCTTGCGTCAGCAGCAGTTCAACGTACAAGCGCTGGTCGCAGTGGGAGATCGTGCCAGCAAGCAGATGGTCAAGTTTGCAGCAAAGTGAGTACTGAGATGATTTTTCCTGTCAGACACAGCAAAACAATGGTGGGAAAATCCTGGGCCCTAATCGTCCGCTGGTCCATTTTCACACATTCTGCCTGAGGGGGAGGGTGGGGGAAAATCAATCATATTTCACCTGACAGCTGAAGCTGGCTTTTAACAGGGTGGAATACAACAGAAGTTTTTAATGGAGCACTTCCTGTTAAGATGGCAGATACAGCAGTTTGAAGCAGAGGAGGAAGGCATACTTAAGTGCCAAACATCATTAGTCATTTTAACAGCTAAATTGTAGCCCATTACTGGTAGTCTATGAATGAATACAATTTTCTGAGGATACAAAATCTAAGCAAAGAAGAAGGGAGGAGGCTTATAATAATGCTGCCTTGGGCTGACATTAGAGGTTCACAAGGGGCCTTAATTGGGAAATGCCTCTAATGGGAGTTTAAATATACATAGGAAAAACAGTATAATGCAATTTGCTGAAATATGCACGGCATTGATTTCAAAACAAGCATTTGTTTAACACCCAGTGTTTAGTGAATTTAATATGGAAGACCTTAATTATCATGTGTCTCAAATAGCTTCCCTGTAGATGTTGCTAAATTAAGCAAAAGGTAACACCCACAGCTGTAATCGACCACATGAAAGTCATCGTTAACACAGAGCTTGAGCAATTCTGATATTGCAGTAATGAATGCTGTAAAAATGTGTCTACTGTTCAGGTTCACAATTGCCTTCTCGTTTTGGGGGGAAGGGTTGAATGTAAATGAGTGAGAGCTGTTAACCAGACAGTATAAAAAGAACAACGTCGAGCTGGTTTAGAGGTACGCATGGCTCCATAGCTGTTCCAGGCAGTTATAGGCAATGCTCAGCAGGGTTCCTTCACTCTGATCTGAGCCCATCTTCTTAGTGTCTCTGTTTCCTTGGGTCATTTTTGAAATGAGCAATAAAATTGTATTATAGAAAATATAATGTTAACAGAAAATTACTGCAAGGCACACAAGCCTCAGTGCTTAAGCACCGAAATTGCTTTTTTTTTTTTTTTTTTTTTTTGTCAAAATATGTTAGTTATAGATAAGCCTGTCACAATAATAAATTTTGCTGGGCGATTAATTGTCTCAGAAATTATTGCTATGAACAATAATATTGTTTGAACTTTCACAATAATTAGTATTTATTGTCAAATTTAAGAAGAAATGTTGGTTAATTTTTGTGTGCACAGTAGTCCCTCGTTTATCGTGGGGGATCTGTACCCTGAAGACCTGCGATAAGTGGAAAAACCGCGAAGTAGGAAGTAGTACGTAGTTTATTTTATTATTTATATAGATCTATACCAAGGCGTTTTAAACCATTCCCACACTCGTGCAATATTCCAAACATTTCTAAACTCTAAACGCTCTAAAGAGCGCAGAATGTCATGATTTAAGCTCCCTGCCTCCTCTTCTCTTTGCCACCTGCAAGCGTTCTTGGTCACGCCCACTTCTCTGCTCTGCACGCTGAACATCTGATCAGCTGTTTAACTGCAGCAGGAAGTTTATCCTGCAGCAGGTGCTAAATAATTTAAAATAATTTATTTTAAATAAAATTTCCATGATGATCGTGCAGCTCATCCATCATTCAGCCAATTGTGGGTCATATCCACTCTTATTTTGAAAAACCGCGATGTAACGAATCCGCGATAAACCGTGAAGTAACGAAGGCCTACTGTAGTACCTTTTTTTGATCACTGGATGGCAGTTTAAGACTGTTTGAACTGAAGGATGGATAGTGAGGGAGCGAGCAGCTTGTCTCTTTAAGAAAAATGGGATGGAAGCCCCTTGACGTGACATGGGCTGTCTCTCGTTCCTTTTTTCGGTTCTTACAATGATGGACCGTCAATGTGGTTTGAGCCCTTTAGCATAGCATTTTTCACACAAAGCTTTTAATAAGAAATCAGTAAACAAGTTCTCAGCTTCTTTTTACAGAGAAAAA
Source organism: Simpsonichthys santanae (assembly GCA_031762415.1). NCBI lineage: Eukaryota > Metazoa > Chordata > Actinopteri > Cyprinodontiformes > Rivulidae > Simpsonichthys > Simpsonichthys santanae. Next base: position 11,912,893 of record JARVLU010000255.1, read on the forward strand.
CAACTTTTTAGTTGAAGGCACGGGTTTCAACCGTGAAGTTTGGAGCTTTGACAAGACGGAGGTTTTTTCCCAAGGTCGGCCTGTCAGCTTAGCTTCTCAGCTTAGCCACTCATAACGATCCAAAAACGTGATTTTGGGCAGTTAAAACAGATTTAAAGAGAAAGGGAGGGGTCAGTGAAGACTAAAAGAACCGGAGTTGATCCTTTTGTCATCCAGTGTCTTCAGTAGAAAGAGAGACAAAAAGAAACGATAAAGCCGATAAATGAAAATGAGGTTGATATTTTGTATTTATAATGTGATTAATTGATTTATCGTTTATCGCGATAGGCCTAGTTATAGATATAAAACATGTATTAAAAGTGCAGATTTTTAGCTTTCTTCTGGCCAAATAGCACTAATCAACCAGAACTAGAATATTGGAAAGAAAAATGTTCATTTTACAGCGTCTATAGGACTCATGATTGAAGACAATGTGATGGCTTGAATCTAGCTTCTACAACAAAGCATAACATGCAGTTAAAAGCTTGAAAATCCACACTCCAGTTTGAAATTGAGAAAGCTTCCTATATAAATGATTTATTTATTTGGTTTTGTGATCTTAGTTTTGAAACCTGAGTTAATTGGTCAGCACTCGATGTCACAGATAAACAACAAACAATTTTTTTTATATATACAGTATAATAAGCTGATTTTGATTAAATTCTCACTTACTGAATTTAAAGGACAGCAAAGTGAAACTTGGAAGTGTTTTGGTAAAATACTAGATTATTAAAGAAAGTGTTACTAGAAGTCAAAGTTTTACAATGTTTTACATACCACATGTCCATAAGTACTTGGTTGCACTAATATATTTGTGTGCATCAAAAGTCTCTTGAATTGTTGCAGTACTTATAGGTTTGCAGAAACTAAACAAAAACAAGTGTTTGGTCTGCTTGAACATTCTGATCCATTTCAGTAACAAGCCTCACTAACCCTTGACTTGGCCACAGTCAGGAGACAAGCTTTTTGCCGCTTAAACAATTTTTTTTGTCACTGCAGAAATACACAAGGGTTCTTCTTGCAAGAAAGCCCCAAAGTGTATCTTTAGTGGCTGAGACAGATCAAATCTGGTTCAAACGTGGGTTTTCAGTACCACAATAATGGATTACTTCCTACTGTGTGTATCACTTTGACAACCTCAACTGTAAGGCAAGCTATCACACAAGTAAACAGACTGCCTTCTGACAAATTCAGCTCTTTTTTTCATGCGTCTCTCCAGAAAATAAATTGTTTCAAATGGCTTTAAGTGAGAATCACCTTCATGATCTATATCGGCTAAATGAAATATAAATAAAATTGACACAGATTCTTGCTCGTCTTTACATAAAGACAAGCAAATCCAGAGTCAGAAAGCCTGGGCAGACCTGAGCAGATAAATAGCCTTATGATGGCATTTAGAGAGATCTTAGAAGTATTTGTCCATCCTGATGCCGTACATGTGCTGAACCTTCATTTATTACAAGCTAGTGGTGGAAAAATACAAGCGTACCACTTCCTGTGTTCAGAACAAAAGTTAATATTTTCTGTGCCTCACAAGATGTTTACGTACACTTCAAAATGTTTGTGACATTTTTCAAATGCCAGTTCCTCAATGTGGTTCTGCAATGTTGTAAAAAAGAGTTAGATTGTGTTACAAAACCTTCACACCTAACAACGGAGCAAGTGAAAGTGATGACACGGTTGCCAAAACATACTTTAGAGCAGTTATGTTGCTCATCAAGTGGGTTTCTGAACAAGGCCGTTAGTTTTTACATTTATCTGGAAGAGCATGTGGTGCTATCAGTTCTGTGGCTTTCTGTCCCTCGGCTGGTTTCCTTAACTTTGGTCTGATGATTGACAAGCTGAATGAGACCAGGGATTAAAAGGAAATCCTCTCATAATCGTTCTGAGGGCACAAGGGGCATCATAAGGGGAAGTCTTTCTCTACACATATTATATGTCCAAGTCATCCTCCTTTCACACTGGGTTTAATTAAATGTTCTGCAGGTTCTGCCACCTTTACTCTGCAGCAATTTTAAGAGCTGAGTGTGAGGCGCGCGTGCAGTTGGTTGTTTTAGTTCAAGCTACAATCAGCTGTTGGATTCTAAGTACCACAACAAGACCTTTTTACCAACTATGTGTGCACTTGCAAAATATGACTAGATTTTAGAGTGATGCAATGTGTGAATGCACTTTTTGGGGTAAAACCTAGGTACATTGGTTTATTATATATTTGTACTGACAGTTAGTGATTTGATTAAAAACAATCCACAAGTGGACTTGTTTCCATGGGCATTCACTATATAAAATAGCTAAAAACTTTATACACAAAATATAGTTTTATTCTTAAGTTTTTAGCTATTTTATATAGAACAATTTCCCTGTATTCCCTTATTTTAGTAGAGAAAATATACTAAACCCAAAAGTTCCCGTCTTATAAGTAAGTATAAGCGCTATGTTGTCATCATTGTATGTTACCATACAATGATGAAGTTAATTCTCTGCATTTAACTCATCACACCTGGGATATACCCAGGTGGAGCAGTGGGCAGCTACTGAGCACTCAGGGATCAATTAGGGATTAGGTGTCTTGCTCAGAGACACCACGACATGTGGGAATGGCTGGGAGTTGAACCGTGACTTCCTGGTCCCAAGTCAACTGTCCTACCTCTACCCCATTTCAGTCTTTTCTTCTTTTTGGCTGTTTAAACCATCAGGACCAGTTTATGGACACTGTTGTGTTATATATTTTTATGTCCAGAGTCTGTGCACTGAGGATGTGGTGCTTTAAGTCCCGCCTACTCTACCACACATGATTATGGTGTCACATGACTATTTTTTTAAAGCATAAAATATTTAATGTTTAATTAAATCATATTGGCCACAAATCAGATATGCACAACCGTACTATATATGCAATTATTATAATTATTTTATATTGCCTATAATAATTATAAAATAAAAAAAGTAACTTTTTTTGATTTATGACTATGACAAACTATGACAAACCGCACTATCTTGTTTGTCGCTGGTCATTGACTCATCTTCTGTTTGTCTCATTTCTAAGAAATATTGTCAAATTTCAATGTTTTTTGTTGTTGTTGTGTTTTCACCAGCAGTCTGTCTTTGTGGGGCCTCAGCATCGAAGATTATTAATGTGTGGGTTTATTTATTTTACTGATCTCCTGTTAGATGAGAAGAACCATAGTGGCAGCTGTCGTGGGGCCGAAGGGACAGCAGTGCCCCAATGTTCAGTCCCTCATTACTGCTTTTTAATGAGAAGTAGTGACGGATTACAGCAGGTTTCCCATCTGGCCTGGCGCTGTTTGGCAGTTGGTGGTCCTTCTCTTTTCTAACATGGTCCACTGAGTTTCATCCACAAGCTTGAATAGACAGTATTGTTTCTAAAACTAAATATCACAAAATTAAAACCAGCTCCTCTGCATATGCTGCAGTGCTACTTTCACTTTGATATGGGCTGGGTAATTCTTACCACTGCTTTCTGTATTTTATTGTAAAGACGGGTACTTCTCAGGACTTGATGTTACTTTAAAAAAAAAAAATATATATATACAGTATATAT
>JARVLU010000255.1:11923124-11933669 GCA_031762415.1 Simpsonichthys santanae
TTTCATTTTTTATATTTTGTATGTTATCATTTATGGGATTGCTTGGTATTGTATTTAAAAAAAAAAAAAAAAAGAACAAATAAAATAAACATATATTGCTGCATGTCTGGCCCCCGAGCTGCTGGCTCTCAGAAACTGTGGCCCCCTGAGCAGTTTTATTGACTAGCCCTGATCTAGAGCTTTGTGATAAACACTTTGTTTTACAAAGTACTTGAACTTAGTTGTGAAAATGTTTGACGTGGAAATATAAAGTGTAACATTTAAAATTTGTTGGAATTGCTTTCCACCACTTTAAATTTCACCATAAAAGTTTAAATTTGTAAATGTGCTCCTCGTGGCTAACATTATTTATGGACTGCTGTTAGAATAATTGCTTCAAGATAAATGAAGTAAAAATTCTCATATAGATATTCCAAGTTTAATTAAATCTGTCTGTGGAGGACCTTTAACTTTGTGGAGCTTCAACAAAAATTCAAAATATATTTTGGGGGGCTTGAAACCCGGCTGTGGTATTTTATCACCGCAAATGGGTTTCAAACCAGTACAGTTAGCCACTGTGAGGTACGTCACATTCAGATACGTTATAATGAACCGCAGCATCAGAGGAGCTGCCACTTTCAGGATACTAGCTGCTACCTACACATCCATCACACCACCTGGGTGCAGATGTGTTGTAAACAGGAAGCGCTTTCGAAGATTTGAAGGTAACGCGCTCAGACTGGCTGCACGTCAGATTTAACGAGGAGCTCTGCCCAATGTGGAATACGTGACAAAATAAAGTGTTTTTAAAGTGGGGAAGATTTTTTTTTTTCAACTTTATTTTTAACTTATCGTTCCAATGTCAGCTTCAGATTTCTTCCAGAATACCTCAAAGCTTTGTTTGTAGAATAAGAAGCATTCTAGTTTTCAAACCTTATCACTTTACTCCTTATTCAACATTCAGTCATGGGAAGCCTACTCTGATGTAGACACTGTGAAGATGAGACAGGGAGATGTCTTCCTGTTCAGTAATAACCAGAGTTAGAAGACAGTAAACTGTACTGACCCTCTGAGATGAGTCAGTGGCTTTCAGGGGAGTGTACTTTTACGTTTTTCGTGTGCTCTGTCACTCAACAAGTGTGGTGTTTCTACAGGTTAGATTTTAACGGTAATCTCCGGATTCACTTGAAGAAGTTGACTCCCCTCCCAGCTTTCAGCTTTTACATTGATAATGATGGGTTTTAAGTTCCCGAGGCTCTTTCTGGGCCTGAATGCAGGTCTCGCCTTTGCCAGCAAATTAATGTTTCAACCTTGGAGCAGACAGAAGGTGCAAGTCAAGAAAAAAAAAAAAAAAAAACTGGCAGTCTTGTTTTTGCACATCTGTTATGATTGTGTAATGAATCCAATGAATCACTCCAAGTGTGGTAATGGCCTCTCTGCTTGTGGCTCAGTGTTTTAATTGTGTGTGTTTCCTCCCAAAGACGACCACCAGCCAGGCCGTCTTTCGCCTGCAGTCTGGCGTGTGCCAGCTTTTCAGAGACACCCTCATCAAAAAGGGCTTTGTGGAGATTCAGACCCCTAAAATAATATCAGGTAAAAACCCACTCTGTGTCATATCTTTCTTCCACCTCCTGTGGGAAAACTGAAATCATCATGTGTTGATAATACCGTTTTAAAGATATTTCGGTACTGGCACATTTGTTTCCATTCTACCACCCACAGGTGTCCTGTGAGTCATTGTGTGACAGTTGTGGAGCTGACTTCCTCTACAGACGCTTCGACGTTACAAATTCAAATCATGAACTGAACCCAAATCTCTTATGAACAATTTGAGTTGTAAAACCACAACAGTCGTGCACGTGGATGTACACGCTGCAGTAGACAGTGTGCTATTTTGGAGAGCTTCACATCAATAAGGATTTTATTCTAAACCAAATGGGAATACTAGAGAAATTGCATTTCCTGCAAAAATGCAGTGTGAATGCTTATTGCAAAAGAACTATCTGGGAAAAAAAAAAAAAAAAAAAAACAGCTGAAATTAGCTAAAAATAACATGTTGAAATATAGCTGAAATGGAAGAACAAGCCAAAGTTAGCAGAAGAAAGCCGAAAAACACAAATATGTTTAATAAGGTTTAAATAAACAGAAATGAGCACAAACATTTGGAATTTGGCAACAAAAAAATGGCTGAAATTACCCGAAAGCAGCTGAAAAGTAGCTAAAAACATCAGAAAGGAGCAGAAGAAAGTGTAGAGAGCACAAGTTTGTCCAGTTAGACTCATAGAAGCAGAAATGAGCACAAAAAAGTGGAAATTATATGAAATTTTCAGAAATTTCCCAAAACAGCTGAATAGTAGCTAAAGAAGCAGAAATAAGCTAAAATTAGCAGACAGAAGCAGAAGAGAATACATGTTTGCCAATTCAGGCCGAAAGGAGCAGAAATTAGCACAAAAAAGTAGAAATTATCTGATAAAAGCAGAAATTTTCCCCAAAACAACTCAATGGTAGCTAAAGAAGCAAAAATAGGTTTAATAGTCAGTGTGCTATTTTGGTGAGCTTCAAATCGGTAAGGGTTTTATTTTAACCCAACTGGGAATATGAATGCACCAGCCTCTCTGCTTCCATATTTTCACACAGTTCAAATTTGACAGAGACTTTCTTTGAAAATTTTCCTGAAAGAAGTCGTCTTGCTTTGCCGGAGGAGGGAATAAAAAGTCTATTCAGTGTAGAGAAATGTGTGATTGTAAATGAATTGCACGTTTATCCCGTTTTCTCAAACCTGGTGCAAAAAGATACTTTACATTCTAGTGACAAATGTTCATCTTTAGGCACAATGAACTGTTTAAAGTGAGAACGTCACAGAAAAGGAACAAATGACAATAATTTTTACACCCTTTTTTTCCTCCCCTGTGTAAAAATCCTGTTGCGTAAAAACATGGCCGACCACGTGACTGAACTTTGAAACAGTCGTGCTTCCTCTTTTCTCACAGCCAATGTTTTCGTCTGCGTCGATTCAAAAGTGGCGCTCTTTTCTGTTGGCGGCACCTGCTGTGAATCAACTGTCCTTTTTGCAAAACCGCATCTTCCTGCATGCCTACGCCCATCGCGCATGCAGTGCACCCAGTTTGTGGGGTGAGAACCCCCCACCCTGCTTTTTTGACGACACCAGGGATATCACATTATGCCCTGCGATGTCTGTGTCGAACAGAGAGCTGCAGATGTGTTCTGCACAGCTGCTTCACGTTGTATAACTCTGAAACTTGTTTGTATTGAAAAACATGCCAGACCCACGTGATGGATGTTTTTATATGAGGACATTTTGGAGTTATGTTAAACATATTTTTATTTAAGGTTGCTGTAAATTAGCTAATCTGATAAGGTGGGATGAGTCAAAGGTTAAGTTTGTCCATCACTCTCCAGGTAGTTAAGAAAGCAGTAAAAAGTATCTCCCATCATTCCTGAAAGCATCTTTCTCTTTTGCAGCTGCCAGTGAAGGTGGTGCAAACGTCTTCACGGTGTCTTACTTCAAAACCAGCGCCTACCTGGCCCAGTCCCCTCAGCTCTACAAGCAGATGTGCATCTGTGGTGACTTTGACAAGGTTTTCTGCGTGGGCCCAGGTAAAAAAAAAAAAAAAAGTCTCCCATCTGACACCTCAAAGTACTTACAGGCAAAACAGAAAGATGAGCAGCAAGAGTGTAATGAAAAATGTAGACCCTATTAACTGAGATGACACATTTAAAATTGCTCCAAACGTGTTTAAGATTGTTAAATTTTCCCAGAAGTCCCCCGGTGCTTTACACTGTGGTCAGAGCTTAGTGTGTTAGAGACACAAAGGGACGTGTAAAAGGCTTTATGACTAGAAATAAAATAATCATGTCTTTTACTTGAGCAAACACTGCCACCATCTGATTAGTTCAGCAAACACTTTGATCATATGATTATATTTGCTCTGTTCACAAACACCTTTTTTTTTTTTTTTGGTGTTTTTAATTTATATTTAGTGTCAAATCACCCACGGTAAAAAAAAAAAAAATCATATTACGTATTCAACTGACTGGGCTGTGATGTTTCTGTGAACCTCCACCAGAGGAATCTGAGGGCTTAAGGTCATTACTGACATTCATGCATCATTGTCCTTGCTACGGTTGCCTTGGTTACAGTCACGCTTAATCAGCGCCAATTCAGTAAAGAACTGACATCAACACTTTTTCAAAATCCTAGTGGCCAGAGGTGCAGCTTTGTTCAAATTTAGTCCCCACATCCATGCATCCATGGTGGGCTATTTGAAAGAAGCAAAAGGAAATGGCCCACCAATTCAGTTCAGTTTATTATAGGGATGCACGATATTATCGGCATGGTATCGGTATCGGCTGACATTAGCGATAAAGTTAAATATCGGCCATTCCATCAAAGTAACTCACCGATATAAAAGTTTTCTGTTTTAATTCGATTTTTAATTTAAGAGACTTTCAAGTAGATCTATTAATGCACTACTACTTGTGAGCTTTTCACTTGTTGATTGTGAACAAGTTGAGTCTAGCTTTGTGAAAATTTACAAATTTGCACCTTTCAAGTGATATTATATTAGAGAGAGAGTAAATATCCTGAATAAATTTGACATTAAACATAATCCAAGTTGAAGTATTATATCACAAATACCATGCAGAATAATGTAGTATTTTAATTCCACAGCAGAAAAAACTATGCAGTCTCTGTAAGTAGGTCTAGGGGGAAAAATATCGGTATTGGTATCAGTTATCGGCCAAATAAGTTTTAACATATCGGCATATCGGATATCGGCCAAAAACCCAATACAGTATTGTGCATCCCTAGTTTATTTATATAGCGCCAAGTCACTTCACTTCGTCACACTCCCCCATCTCCTGAGCAAGCACAAGGCAACAGTGGAAAGGAAAAACTCCCTCATAACAGGAAGAAACTTCTAGGACCAGGCTCGGGACAAGCGGCCATCTGCTTCCAGGGAAAAAGTGTATGTAAACACATGACTTGTTTGCTGAGAAGAGGAAACATCATGTTTAGGGTTGATTTTTTTTAAATATTTTTTTAAATATTTGTTTCCACTTTGTTGAAGTAAATGCAGAAGATCAACAGAAGTTTCCAGGCTGATGTTCATGTATGCAAAAGCAGAAACAGCTTTTTTCTGACCCCTGTTGCTCCTTTTTGTTTTATTTTGACACTGATGCAAAATCTTGAACGATTCAGTTTTCAGGGCTGAGGACTCCAACACCCACCGTCACCTGACAGAGTTTGTGGGTCTGGATATCGAGATGGCCTTCAGCTACCATTACCATGAAGTGATCGACTCCATCACCGACACCATGGTGCAGATATTCAAGGGCTTGAGAGACAAGTAAGACATGATGGGGATGTAAACACACAGTCAAGCTGGCATATTTTTAAACTTTATCTTTTTGAGGAAAAGTGGCAAATGTACAAAATGTATGAACTTTACATCAACACTTTGTCTTTGGTTATTTCTGAGCAACTATAAACATCTCATTCTGAATGCAGAAGTGAAATCTGTACACCGTGGAAACACAAGCTCAAAATGATTGTTGTATTGTGAGCCATTTTCCTTCCGTACATTTTTCGGCACGATTCTCAACGTGCAGTTTTGAATATATTTCGACAAATCATACATCAAAATGTTCAGCTATTTCAGGAGAAGGGTGCTATGACTGCTATTGGTGCAACTTTAGCTTTTTGAAATAGTTAACTTTTTCTGCCTTTTTTTTTTTTCCACATCGAAAATTAATTGAGCTCATTTCTGTAGATCTGTTTACAACCTTTTACAGTTCCTTTCACATTTTGTCCTGGTTCAGCTTCTTTCAACTGTTTTTTCAGCTGTTCTTTCAGCTGTTTTGTGCTCCTTTTAGATTTTTTCTGCTAACTACAACATTTTTGGCTTCTTTTAACTTCTTTCTGCTACTTTCAGCTTGTTGTGCTCTTTTTAGCTTATTTCTGCAAGTCTCATCTTTTTTATTTCAGCTACTATTTAGCTGTTTTATGCTAATTTTAGCTTTTTCAGCTAATTCCATATTTTTTGCGCCAATCTCAACTTTTTTCAACCTAATGCAGCAAAAATGTGCTATCTCCACTTCCTTCTGGTAATTCATGCTTTTTTCTGCCTTTCAGCTACTTTTCAGCAGTTTTGTTGTTGTTGCTAATTTCAGCTTTTTTCCTGATAATGTCCATGTTTTTGTGTTCATCTTCTTTCAGCCTAATTGTGCAAACTTTCTTTCAGTTTTCTTACAATTCATGCTTGCTCTACTTTTCAGCTAACTTTTTATTATTGTTAAGCTAATTTCATCTTTTTTCAGATAAATTTAAGTTTTTCATGGTAATTTCTGCCACTTTCAACTTAATTAACTTATTTCTGCTAATTTCAGCTTGTTATGCTCGTTTCAACTTTTGCTGCTAGTTTCAGCCTTTTCTGCTATTTCAGCTACTGTTTAGCTGTTTTTATTCTAATTGTCATTTTCAGCTATTTACACATTTTTTAGCTCCTTTCGGCACTGTCCACTTCCTTCTGGTAGTTTAAGCTTTTTTTCTGCCTTTTCAGCTATTTTTTATTTTTTTTTATTTTGCTAATTTCAACTTTTTTGTGTGTACTGGATGTTTACCTCGTATTTGTCTAAAGGATTATTATTATTATTATTATTATTATTATTTTATTTTATTATTTTTTTTTTTACTGAACAGCCTAAAATGTCAAACATAATTTTGCTTGTAGCATAAGTGTCCTTTTCTGTGATGATTAGTCGTTTGCTTCAATATACAGTAATTGAAAACAAACCTTAAGATGGGGCTATAGTGCCTCCTAGTGGTGCAAACCAGCGCAGCAAGAAGCAGATGATGAAATGAAACAATTAAATTTAGTCTTTCTAGCTTTAAATAACTCTGCAGTTCACCAGTAAGAAATAATAAACTCTTAAAAGTTTCACTTCATTTATAAAAGCAATTAACACTAATCAAACCACAGTTATTACCATTTAGCTAATACTGATTCTGACTTTGTTGTAGAAGTTCATGGTGTTTCAGCTTGTGACCACTGTTCCTCTTTTTCAGGCCAGTTTGACCGTTTTGATCTTGTGATTTCCAGACAGTTTCCTTTGACGTATGAAATTTATTTTGAAAGCTCTGATGATTAATGCTCTACAGACACGCATGATTTTTTTTTATTTTATGTGCCTTAGACAACACGTACGTCTTGTTTATCAGAAGTGTGATTAAAGACATTTCTGTATGTGCATCTGATGCATCTATTAATATAAAGTTGCCTTTTTTTGTTCAGTTTTTTCCACAACTAGCATTTTCTTTTTTATATTTATGTACAAATTCATGATTGGCCCAAATGATTGAATTTAGGGATATATTTACAAACTGTAAAGACTTTATTACCATATTTTCCGGTGTATAAGTCTCAAATTTTTGCATAAATTTGCAAGTCCTGTGACTTATACACCAAAGCAACTAATAAACTTTTTTTTTCTCCCTATTCATAACCCATTTTTTTACTGACACGCTCATTCATTCTGACATGCACCAGATTAAACATTACCATTCACAGCCGCTAGAAGCGTGACAACTGAGAAAATCTTAACACAAGTAAAAATGTCCCCAAAAAGAAAATCCTATTTTGCAGATTACAAACTGCAGGTAAAAAAATATGCAGCCCAACGCTGTAATCGAGCAGCAGAAAGAAAGTTTTAAATGAGTGAGGTCCGTGCAGTCAATGAGTCCTCCCATGCGCACACCTGCAGCCACAATTGATTTTTTAAATGAAGCGGTTTTGATCATTAAAAGTGCATTTATAAAGGAAAAGTTAATCTGAGACACACCTTTGCTGTAATTTCGAGCAAACAAATAATTAATTAGTTCATCTTGTTAAATTCTTGTTTACCGGTAAGTTATCCCGTGCATGATACTTCGGCCACCATTTGGCAGCCACTCGATTTTTGGCACAACACCAGCCCACGTTTCCGGGGTGTCCGCGGTGATGCATAATAGATGCGACTTATACGGCAAAGTGACTTAGATATGTTTTTATTTTTTTTCCACTTTGTGAAACGTTTTTGGACTGATGTGACTTGTATGATAGAAAATACGGTACTAAACATGGGCTGTGGTTTTTGCAAAAGTTGTATACAACTTTTACATTTTACTTCCCAGGATTCAGACTTTCTCATCCTCTTTTAAAGAGGTCTTGATCAACAGGACTCCAGTCCTTCTGAGGTTTTTCTTTGAACTGTGGCTGCTTTCTGCCCTTCTTCCTGACCATTACAATGTGTGTCATGTGCTTGATGAGAGGGAAAGAGAAAGTGCCAGGTCTGAAAATATCTACAGCAGATGAGCAGTATCTGAAAGTCTTGTCTTTGGGAAATAGGGGAATAAATCCAGCAAAGGCCTGACACAGGACCTGAGAGATGTGTCATCTGACCGTTAATCATCGGTTGTCAAGTTCTCTGCTAATAGCTTTTTGGGAGTCACCTTCTTGGTGCTGAAATCTTATTTTCTGCCAAACTGTTATTTTTAGTTTATTCCCCACAGATTCAGATAAACCAAAATGTGTCTCTGTGATGATATGTTGGGGACAAAATGCCTACAGATCCAATTTAAAACTTGTTCCCCTTTTTGCAAAGTTCTTAATGTGCCATCGTTAGGCTGTCTGGTTCTGATTCATAAGTTAAACAAGTCAGACTTGCTTAAAAAAATTACAAGAAAAACATTGTTTAATGGAAGCAAACAGAAAGAAAAGAGGAAGACATTGAAAATGTTCTGTAGTTCAGTAAATTTCAAGGTGAAGCTTATGGAGATGTGTCATTATTAGAAAGTTGGAGTTAAAGTTTGGATCATTTGAGCGAAGTGTGTGTATTCGTTTCTTGAAATAATCTGTGTGTGTGCTTCAGCTTCCAGACAGAGATCCAGACGGTGAACAAGCAGTTCTCGAGCGAGCCGTTCAAGTTCCTTGAGCCCACTCTTCGGCTGGAGTTCACCGAGGCCGTGGCCATGCTGCGCGAGGCCGGCGTCGAGATGGGCGACGAAGATGACCTCAGGTCAGGTTACATCACGCACCTTGTCTTCAGAGCCACATGTCTTGTCAGATGGTTGAATTTAATTAAAGCAGAAGTCAAATTTAACAGAAGTTCAAACTGAGGTTAGGAGATTTTACACATGGGACTCAGCAATTAAAATATGTGTGATTCTCTTTATGCCCACGGGCGGGTTAGTGCTTGGAAAGAGACAATGTAAAGCATGAAGTTCATATTCAGGTTTAGAAAACCTCTATTAAAGTTGATGCTTGTTTTTTCTTTTTTTTTTTTTTTTTTTTGTTCTGTAGTACGCCAAACGAAAAGCTGCTGGGGCGTCTTGTCAAGGAAAAGGTTTGTTTCATTCACTGAATATCAATCAGTAAACATGCATTAAAAAGCTTAACATGAACATTGTTTAATGGGTATCAATCACCAAGTGTGTTTAAAGATGACAAAATCCTTCAACGCAACCACCTGAGGGTAGTAGGCCTGTCACAATAACAAATTTTGCTGGACGATTAATTGTCTCAGAAATTATTGCGATAAACGATTATATTGTTTGAAATTTGGCAATAATTAGCAATTATTGTCAAATTTAAGAATAAATGTTTAATTTGTTTTGCGTGTAGTACCTTTTTTCAATCACCGGATGGCAGTATAAGACTGTTCGAACCAAAGGATGGATAGTGAGGGAGTGAGCAGCGTGTCTCTTTAAGAGAAAATGGGAGGGAGTCCCCTTGACTCGACATGGGCTGTCTCTTTGTTTCTCAAAATGGTGGATTGAGCTCTTTAGCATAGCATTTTTCACACAAAGCTTTTGATTAAAAAAAAAAAATCAGTAAACAAGTTCTCAGCTTGTTTTTGCAGAAAAAAACAAAACAACTTTTTACACAAAGGCACAGGTTTCAACCGTAAATTTGGGAGCCTCAACAAGACAGTTGTTTTATCATGTTGATTAAAGCTCTGATTTATTCAAAATACATGACGTACAGACATGAGTTGTGCTGAAAATACAGCAAAAGCCCTTCAGGGTTATCATTCATACCCACTGGTACATACCGTTTGTGTGTTTTATTTTTATGTTTTTACAAGAATGCAGCTGTTTATTGCTCATATCTTTTGTTCTCTTATTCCCTGCAGTATGATACTGATTTCTACGTGCTGGATAAGTACCCCCTGGCTGTCAGACCCTTTTACACAATGCCTGACCCCAACAACCCTGTAAGTGTCTCACTTATTCATAAACACAGACAAACTCTCGAACACAGACTCTTATCAGCTAAATAACACAAATACTTCTTAAAGAATGTGATATTAGACATTTTTCTTTCCAGATTAGATTGTTGACCTTTCAGCTTGTGCTGTGATGGCACCGTTTGTTGTGGCTGAGTCAAAGATGTGCAGATGTTCTTTAATAACCCCAGCCTGAGATATTATTGGTGGGGAGTGGTGGCGCAGTGGTTAGACGGTGGGCTTGTGATCGGAAGATCGCCGGTTCAAACCCCGGTACCG
>JARVLU010000255.1:11941513-11959155 GCA_031762415.1 Simpsonichthys santanae
AAGAAAGAAAGAAAGAAAGAAAGAAAGAAAGAAAGAAAGAAAGAAAGAAAGAAAGAAAGAAAGAAAGAAAGAAAACCATTGACCCTTAAACTTGAGATGATTTTATTGAGGTGTCCCGCAGCAATCTTGCAGTGTCCCTTCAGTAGATCCACTTTCACATCAACTGTTTGCCAACATGTAGTGTCCCCTACCACGATCCAATATAACTCGCAGCTGTGATTGGCGTACGTGTGCATACGTCATTACGTTCTGCTCAACGGCTATGGCGTTTCCTGACTGGCCGTTGTCATTGGCGGCCGCTGCATCTTTTTTCTGTTTCTTTTGCTTGTGTATTAGATACAGGCGGACCACACAAGTGTTCTGGAGCAAATTGTTGAGGAAGATAATGGCCCGGACGGAGAAGCCGTTGTTCCGAATCGCGTGAGTATCTAAACAAGACTTCGGTTTTGTGTTTCCCATCGATTCCGTAGCATAGTTAGCTACATGCAGTGTTTTTGTTGACGTCCATCCCACGTTGGTTCTTATGTTTTCTGATGCAAGGCCTTTCATAGACCAATAATAGTTGCTGCTTTTATTTTATTTAAATGCTTAAGAAAGTTTAAAATATTGTTTACATGTAGCCTACTCCGCATAGTTTGTGTGTATAGATAGTCTATTTCCCCTCAAAATATGCTAATTATGCAGAATGCTGTTATTATCTTTGATCACTATTATTGAAGATTAATAATTTAAGGACTCTTATTTTCCCCTCCTAGATACACACTTTACACAAGAACCATGCTTGGATACATGTACTACAGGAGACAAATGAGAAAAGCCAGAGAAAACCATCCATCTGGGCATTCCACATGTTACCCCATGGAGTTCAATGGTATGCAGCATCTAGGTATAAATAATTTCATTGACAAGCTATCCAAACAGCGTATGTGTACTCCATTTGTCTCTTTCTGCGCACAGGTATTAAAATAATTCCTATCTCAGTGCTGTCTGACAACTACAGCTACCTTATAATTGACACAGCCTCCAGTGTTGCTGTTGTTGTAGACCCTGCAGACCCTCAAAAGGTTCAGGTGAGTCTCTTTAATGGAGGTTTTGTGCAAGATATCTCACGATGCATGCAAGTTTGTTTTATATTTAAGTTGCTTTCAGCATTTGTGCATGCAAAACCATCTGTGTCTTACAGTGTTGACACTGTTAATTCTCCTTTCTTGGTCTTATAAATTCTGCACAAATTTAGGTAAATTTCTTTAGAAGTTCTGCTGATCAAGAGTGCTGCTTTTTCCTTCTTGCTGCAGGCCTGTATTTATAGTTCCTCGTTCATTCGTCATTACTTCTGCTTCCTTCTTGCTGCAGGCCTGTATTTAGTTCCTCGTTCATTCGTCAATACTTCTGCAAGTACATGTCAAGGGAGTGTTTGTTCACATCGATGCAGATGCGGTCACGAGTGTGGATAATTTGGCAGCCCAGTTAACTTATTCACAACAAACTGCCTCTATTGACTGTCGGTCACTAAAGCTCTACTGTAGCTGTGCCTTTACCAATCAGCACATCCTGTCAGTGCATTGTCAGCAGTATTCATCATTGCTAACATAAAAAATAAAACTGCAACTGTGGAGCTGTCTAGATTTCGAGTTGTTTTGTTTTTCCATATGTGTTTGTGTACAGTATTTTTGAGGTGTTCATTTTATATTGTTATTAAAGGTCTAACAGGCTTTATTGTGACTTTTTAGACAGTCCTTGAAGAAGAGGGAGTCATTTTAGAAGCTGTTTTATGCACACACAAGCACTGGTGAGTCTCATGATGTTTGTCTTAAGAATGACCATAATGGAGTTCTACATATGCTGCATGATGGAGGGACATTGTTGTGGTCATGTTTTTTTGTGCAAAAGGCATTTTGTTATTATTCCAGGTTTAAGTAAACTTGTGTGGATTAAAGCATGAATGTTGTCCAAATCAATGCGTCAACCCTCTGCGCTCTCTTCTGTTAACAGGGACCACAGTGGGGGCAACAAAGGGCTGAAAAAAATTCACAGCTCATGTCGAGTGTATGGAAACGCAGCTGATAATATTCCTGGTCTCACTCAGTAAGCTCCAGTTTACAAAAAGGCAGCACAGACTTTCACAGATTTTTGTTTTGTTTTACTGATCCTTGATAAGATAGAAAGGTGTTTTATAAGTACAGTCCATTTAACGTTACTGCAATGAGTCTTGTTGACTGTCAACATTTGTAGCAGCTAATTATCAAGGTGCCATAAACTTTCCTGGTTTATCTTGGGGTGGTTTGGCTTCAATTCAAAGTATTTTTCACTTACATGTCAGTCTTTTGTTCAGATTAGATTTTTACTTGTTTTATTTTTATATACAAATTATAGGCCATGTTAAAAGTTACACATTTATTTTTGCAACGTGTACAGAATGTTTGTATAAAAAAGTTATTTGAATCAGTGCTGCTCTCCCGAGGTCAGTTTGACATGATTTTGTTTTCCCCCTTCCCAGCCCCCTCTCACACAAAGACTCTGTCATAGTTGGTCGATTACACTTTAAGGCCCTTTTCACTCCTGGACACACAGTGGGTCACATGATCTACCTCCTGGATGGCCAAGCGGTCGGTGCTCCCTCCAGCCTGTTCTCTGGTGACCTGGTGTTCCTCTCAGGATGTGGTGGGTTATGTAGCATTTTTATGATTTTGTTTGTTTATTTAAATAATTCCTGATTTACATTACCAACAGCAAGGAGTGCACGTGTTTTAAACATTTGCCATTTTATACAAAAATATTCCAAAACTACTGCAGGTTCTTACACCTGCTGAAAACAATAAAATGATGAATCCTTGGTTTTCAGATGGTGTTTATCTATGAGAACATATTCATAAAAACATCTACTATGTGTACAATTTAGTTAACTGAGGAATAGTTATTATTATTATTTTTTATATAGCAGTGCTTGAAAGTTTGTGAACCCTTTAGAATTGTCTATATTTCTGCATAAATATAATCTCAAATATCATCAGATTTTCACACAAGTCCTAAAAGTAGATAAAGAGAACATACAAAAATATTATACTTCATTTATTTATTGAGTGGCAAAAGTATGTGAACCTCTCATTTTAGCAGTTAATTTTGAAAGTGAAATTAGAGTGAAGTGTTTTCAATCAATGGGATGATGATCAGGTGCGATTGGGCACCCAGTTTGATTTAAAGAACAGATATCCATCAATGTCTGCTCTTCACAACATGTTTGTGGAAGTGTATCATGGCATGAACAAAGGAGGTTGTTGAGAACCTCAGATAGAGTTGTTGATGCTCCTCAGGCTGGAAAAGGTTACAAAACAATTTACTTAAATATTATTTAATTTTAGAGATGGTTAGCTGTTAAGTAGCATTATTAAATATGGAAATAACATCTGCATTGTATGTTATGCAAATTTAGGCTTTCTGCTTTTCTTTTACATTCTGTCCCATTCATTTTTAACAGCATGAGCGAATGTGTTTGTTCATAGATGCAATGTTTTGTGTCTGTAATGAATCGTTAATCTGATCTTACTGTTTCCAGGGAGGATGTTTGAGGGGAGTGCCACAACCATGCTCTCTTCTCTGGACACAGTTGGCTCCTTAAGTGACGATACTCTATTATGGCCTGGTAGGTAAATCTTTTCAGCTGTTAGAAGACAAAAGGCCCTTTCACATATGAGACACATGACATGAATGGCTTCATCAATATTCCACAGCAACAAGATTCAACCACTGAGACGCTGAACCTTTTGTTTCTCGTTAGCTTGTTGAGCAAGTAACCATGTGTTAAACATAGTGGTCAGTCTTGGAAACGGCTGAAAATTGGATTTCTGTAATGTTTAAACTTTGTTTTAGATGGGAAAGTTAAATATCACCCAACTGACAACATAGTTGGTAGCTTGAGGATAAAAACCCAATCTCTAACTTCACTGCAATTTGTCTCGAGCAGCTGCTTTGCTACAGAAAACCTATAAGGCTTCATTACAGTTATGTTGTAACATGTTCTGACATAAAAGTTCATATATTTAAGACTTAGTTTATACATAATTTTGTTTTTGATTAGAATATTTGTACCTAAAACTTGGGTGTGTTTATGCCACACAGTGACCGTGAGCCTCTGTTGAAACAGCTCCTATAAGACTGGATTATTTTTCTTGTTTTTGAAAACGTGGGGCTTCTTTCTTTGAGGAGTCAATTCAAACTGAAAAGTTCAAAACTTTTAAATTACCCGGTACAATGGCAAATGAAATGGTGCAAAACTCTATCTTGTAAGATAATGGATTATCTGAGAAACCCACGGTGCATTTCAAGCCAAACAGGACCCTAACATCTGGATAAAGACTCAGCCACGACAACAAAAAAAAAAAAAAGTCAGCCATGACTTGGATGGGTTTTGCAGTGATGGAGAGTCCTTCAGGTGTGCATTAGGGACACAACATGCTCTTTTTATACATCATGATAGATCTAGGATAGTTTTGACTTGAGCAAAATGATAAATGGCTTTATCCTGATATTGACAGTCATGTCAGGATGGAGCTCTGACATGGTGTGATCTTGAATTTATGTGGTAGGAACTTTGTGGAAATGTTCTGCTTCAATAGTCTGTTGAGGGACCAGGAGGGTGTCAAGATGTGGAAAATGTCAAGACAATACCGTACATAGGCCTGTCACGATAACATTTTTTTCTGGGTGATTGTCTAAGAAATTATTGCTGTTCACAACTACAGTAGTCCCTCGCTGCTTCGCAGTTCAGCTTTTGCAGTATCGCTCTTTCATGATTTTTCAAAGTAAGATTGTACACAAGATAAAAGATTGTACACAACACAGGATTGTCAATTTTAATATTACTTGTGTGATTGGGACGGTACGGGATACAGTTAAGTTAACGAAAAAAACTTTTTTCTCAATAAGACTATGCTGTATCGCCACTCAAAAGGACTACATTTCCCAGAAGCCAACAGTGCACTACCGAGAAGCCCTGACAGTGCTTCCATTGTGTTCTGCTGAAATGGAGGGAAAGTTTTGATTTGATCCGAAAAACAATTCAGTCCTTATTCATAGTGACTTCGGTGCTCAGTGGATGCAGAGAGCCGCACGGAATTGACCGGGAATTGGACCAGAACCAGTCTTCCAGCCTCATCGGTCAATCTGAGTGCTGCTGATGGCCCTTGAGGCCTCGAGTGGGGAGGCGTTGCTTGGAGGTCCGGTGTTTTCTCCAGAGCTCACCGGGACTTTTTCAAAAGCCTTAAAATATAAATACGAAAATAAATGTAGCGTTCCTATACTTTGCGGTTTTTCACTTGTTGCAGGGCGGTCCGGAATGTAACCCCCGCGATAAATGAGGGACTACTGTAGTTAGCAGTTGCAGCCCAGTGCACTACCACCTTTTGTAGGAAGTCTCCAGTTTCAACATTCCTGTACAGACAAAGTAGTTTTGAATCACATTCATCAGGCGGATCACGCCACAAAAGAAGCACCTCCTGCAGTTTTAAAGCGTTGACTCTGCACTGTTCTGTTGGGACTGATGAAGCTCCTCAGATGAGCCAAAACAAGAAAAGTCCAGTTGTCTTTAAAAAAATAAACAAACTGGGACTGCTCTCTCTGATAACTGACAACTGAAGCCGAGTCAAAGCATCACATTCAAAGTGATCTTAGTGGAATGTAAGCTTTTAAAGATGCACTTTTAAGTTTTTAAGTGTTATAATTTCTGTCTCCTTTTCTGACCTCTCAGGTCATGAGTATGCAGAGGACAACCTGCTGTTTGCCGCTGAGGTCGAGCCCCACAACGCTGCCAGGGAGAACAAATATCAGTGGGTCCTGCAGCAGCGAGGCCAGAAGCTCTGTACGGTGAGATGATGCATCTTCGTTGTCTTTCAAGTGCACCACGCCAGAAAGGATTCATGTCCTCCTGCACCTGGCACACGAAGCTTATCATGTGCTGTCAAAGACTTTTGTGCACATCTGTGACTCTTCCTGCTAGTTCAGCCTTAATGTAAAGTTTCACCAGTGATTGTCTGAGTCAAAGTAAAGGTTTCTCTGTCCAGGGCTTTCTTGGAAATTAGATGTCTCTTTTTTGTGTGTCTATTTGCAAAAGCAGCATGACTTTTAGAGACTGTCTCTAAAGTCTGGGCCACCCTGGATTTGGTCATTTTTTTCATTTCTGAATTATATTAAATGATCAACTGTGTTTTCTCTCTTTTTATTAGTAAGAGCTACATTTTTGAAAGCAAAACAATCCATTATTCACCACATTAAGAAAAATAAATCAATAAAACTACAGCTGGTTGCGTTTGTCAGCCCAGTTTTTAATTCCACAACGGTGTAGCTTTAAAGGAACACTTTCCTTTCCAAGTGGTACTGCCTTATGTTCTATCAGTGGTTTTGGAAAGCACTTTTCGTTCAGCTTGGCAAAACAGCAAAAGCACAGGTGTTACTAATAGGATTAACTTGGATTCTCCAAGTATCTCACTAAACCATGGCAGTGTGATGGCAAACTGGCAAACACAGAGCCAGGACACTGAAACTGAAGCAGCCGAACAAGGTTCATTCATAATTTCTGTGTGTGTCTGGGATTTTCCTGTAATAACATTGTTTTAATTCATGCTTTTGTTTTCTTTTTTTGTAGTTTCAAATCCAAGTTGATAAATCATACAAGCAAAAGGTGATTTAATATTAAAGATTGCACCAAATAGGGTCAAACGTTTTAAAATTGCACAGCTGTGCTGATTTGCACCAGCGAGACTGCTCACCTTTCTGCTAATCACTAAAAGAGAGATGATTGAAGGCCTCAGAGAGAAACCATCAGATCTGAGCAGATTTATTTTGCTCTTTGTTTTTAGTGTCCTTCAACGATCGGGGACGAGAAGCAGTACAACCCATTCCTGCGCAGCCACTCTGCCGAGCTCCATCAGGGCCTGGGTGTCCAGCAGTTCCACGATGAGGACTGGACCCAGTTCCGGGCGCGGGTTCTGGAGGAGCTACGCAAATGCAAAGACGTCTACAACAGAAGATAGTTGTTCGGAGGACTGCAATGAACTGCAGAGATCAGAAGGGATTTAACCTGCAGTGATCTTCAGCTGAACTTTAGGGTTATTTCATGTGGTTTACTGGTTGGTACAACATTTCTACTTCTGGTCTGTGAACCAATAGAGTACAGTATACATTGACCACGCACCTCCTTTAGTTGAAAGATTTTAGGAAACAACCCATTTTCAGAGCTGGCTAAATGTTTACAGTGCTGCTGAACAAGAGTTCATTTTACCCTGATAGTTGATTTTTTTATTTATTTAATTTTTTATGGTGTGATTTAGAATTTTTGAGGTTGTAATTTTCAGTCATGGTAACAATCATCAAGGCCTCTTGGGTACTTTTTTGTTTTTGTGTTAAAAATGTATATATTTTTGGGGGGGGAAGTCTGAACTAAAGTATTTAAAAATTTCCTTAAATATATTTGACAAAAAAAATTCAAGTTGGCCACAAAAAAAAAATTGTGCATAAAAATAAATTGTTTAGAATTTGAAGATCATTTTTTGTACGGTTAGTTAAAATAATTTTAAGGATTTAGTGTATTTAGCTTTAATTTTTTGTTGAAGATGTGCAAACTTCACACAGTAAAAAAAAAAATAAAAAATGAAAAGGCTTTAAAATATGTGCTTTTTTTTTTCATTCAACCTTTTATTTATACATGTTAGTCTCATGTAAATACTGTTTAGTTTGATAAATGTGAATTGCAACAAATGTGAATAAATCCAGTTTGGTAATTTGCTGTAAATACTGAATTGTTGCTGAAGGGAAAAATTCTGTGGTGACCCATAAAATGTTGACTATTTATTATGAAGATAATTCATGTACAGTATAAAGTGACTGAACAAATGTTCTATATATACACACATTGTGTAGATATAAATTTCAATTGACCTTTATCAGGTGCGTATATAAAATAGTTTTATAACCAAAAAAAAAAAAACATCTGGATGCCAAATTGTACGTTCTTGAATATGTTTAAAACTGTATTAGGTTATATCAATGAATCCTGATGTGAAATATTTTGGTTTTACCTCCTTGTTGGCACAAGATCCTGATGTGTTAAGCTCCGACCTCTTGTTGAAACTTGATAAAACAATAAACTGTATTTTTGGGGTTTGTGTTGTGATGGCTCATTTTGGCTTTAGTAGCTCGGTCAGTGCCGTGGTCTTTTAATCCCAAGGTTGCAGGTTCAAGCCCCAAGGTTGCGTCAGGAAGGGCATCTGGCATAAAACAAATTGCCAAATCTTTCATGCAAATTTGTTCACTGTGGTGAATCCTGAACGAGAACTGCCGAAAGAAACGTACTCTTGTAAAAGCTCATTTTAAGAAGTTGTTCTTTATATTATAAGTTACGGTAGTTTATTTTGGGCTTGTGCATTTAATGCTAGGTAAATGTTAGAATTAGGGATGCACAATATTGGATTTTTGGCCGATATTCGATATGCCAATATATTAAAACGTATTTAACCAATACAAATGCATCTTTTTTCCTAGACCTACTTACAGAGACTACATAGATTTATCTGCTGTGGAATTAAAATACATTATTCTGCATGGGCTTTGTCAGTTTGACCTGCTACCAAATGTAGATGCCAAAAAGGGGGCTGAAAATGATGTAACCCTTCAACTGATTATGTTTAATGTCAAATGACATTTACTCTCTAACACAATGACAACACTTGAACAGTGCAAATTTGTCAATTTTCACAAATCTAAACTCAACCTGTTCACAAGCGACAAGTGAAAAATGTACTAGTAGTAGTGCATTAATACTTTACAGTTTCTTAAATTACAAATCAACTGAAAACACAAGCCTTTTATATTGGTGAGTTTTTTTTGATGGAATGTCCGATATTCAACTTTATTGCTAATATTGACCGATACCATTCCGATAATTTTCATTCATTCAACCTTTATTTAGGCAAGTAATATCATGCATCCCTATAGTTAGAATAAATATATTTGATAGAAGCATATTGTATATTGAGGCTCAATGAGATTAACCTGCCTAAATAAAGGTTGAATGAATGGATTGTTTGGTAGAACTATTATACTTTTTTTATTTTTTAACATTCTGACAAAAGACATCCTTACCTAATTTGTATCTGATTTGTCAAAAATGGTAGAAATTTAGGGTAATAGCTTCATTTTACATGTTTCAAATTACGATAATGCATTACAAGTATTTAAAGCAGTTTACTAATTGATTCTTTTGTAGGTAAAAATAATTATGTGGACAACGTTTGTAGATTATCGGCATGAACAGTTCAAATTGCATAGGGAAACTGTCCTCAAAACTTTCTGAGCAGGTTTGAAACTAGAGGTTTAACAGTTAATATTTAACTGTGACAAATGGTAAACCAAACTGTAACAGTACAGTAAAAAAAAAAAAAAAAAACAATATCATTCCCATGTTAAGGTGTTTATGGACCAGAATAAAAATGTATTAATATTTAAAGTTCAGAAAAGTTTTTTTTTAAATGCTTCTCATTCCTTTGTTGTTCCTGCAGAGGTGCTTGTACCGGAGCAACTTCTCCCCTGCTGATCGTTGTCTGAAACGTTATTTTCATTTGTTTGATGCAGATTTGCACCTTATTAGCATATGTTTGAGTTATGAATATCACCGTGCGGGAGACTGTTTGACTTCAGGTTATGTTTTAATGAGGATGTTTGAAAACATATTTCTGTTTTCAGAGTGTGTGTATGTGTGTGTGTCATTTGTTGTCTTTCTGGCTGCTGAATACTGACAGATGAGTTTCCCCCTTCACAGCTATAACTTTTAAATAAGTGCTTAACCTACTTCTTGCAGATGCAGAAGATGTTTTGTGTAGCAGAAAGATTAATTCAAGTTTTTAGTTGACAAAAAAAGCTATACAATGTTATGTAAAGTTAACTATTTTGAATGTTAAACTTAAAAAGTCCAATTGCAAACCAGTATGTTACTCATAATCATGCACATATTAGCTATAACATTCAAATCGTTCTCCTAATATTTATACTGTATATCTTAATGCCCTCCTAATTACATTTGGCTCCTCAGGACTTAGACAGTATTTTGGGGGGAGTCTTTTTGGGGGGAGTCTTCCGTTTTACAGAAATGTTAATCGTTGGGTTGGGGTCTTTGGATTTGTGGTTTGTTCCAAAAGCTGTGAGACCGTTGTAAATGGGTGCAGGTTCACCCATCTGTCTAAAACTACAGTAATGTATTACTGTATTTCTTAAAAATATATATACTTTTAATGAAAATGGAAATCAAAGTTAGATGATATCGATTTTTTAAATATATTCATTAAATTAACAAGTATATTTGTCAGGCTATTGGTTTAAAAAAATTAAAACGTTTCAAAGTTTTATTTTGTTGGCTTCCTGACCTTTCCCTCTCTGTTCTCGTACAGCTCAGCGTCGCTCCAGTCCGCTCCTGGAAATGATCTGCTCCGTGTTTTCAATTCACGTACAGCTCAACAGTTCTCCAGTCCGCTCCTGTATAATCTCTCTTCCGGGTTTTCTTGGTGATCCCCTGAACGTCACCGGCAAAAAGTAGATGCGGAAGCAGCTGCAGGTGCTTCTCACCAGTTTATCCATCACAAAACACACAGCTTCAGCCTGTCAGCATGTTGAAGGCGGTTATTTTAATCGGAGGTCCTCAAAAAGGTGAGAATGGCCCTTGTGTTTGCTTTTTTCTTTTCGTTATCCGCGTTTGTTTGCGTGTTGTTGAAGAGAAGCTAGGCTGCTAATGCTAACGGGCTGAGCTTGTTTATGACTGACGTGGCTTTAATGTTAAACCCACAATGTAAACAAAACAATTTAGCAACATAACTCTGTTCTATGAAAACTAATCCGAGCGAGATATTGTCAGAACTATAATATGTGTCAATACACACCAGAAGCACAAGTAATTTGAAAACTATTTTGTTTTCATCACATTTTTTTAAAATTTCTTATAATTTTTGAGACCTGGATATAATTGTATCTGAGCATATTCTCCAAATGCATTTGATTCCCTGAAGCCTTTTTTGACAAACCTTTGACACAACAGAAGAAAATAACATAAGGCTAAGGGTTTTAGTTTAGTAACATGAGACTGAGTGATTCACCTTAAAGTCTAATTTGTAATAACTAATTAGTTGCATTGATTTACAGGCACACGATTCAGACCATTGTCATTCGAAGTGCCCAAACCCTTGTTTCCAGTTGCTGGTGTTCCCATGCTTCAGCATCACATTGAAGCATGTGTAAAGGTAAGTGCTGTCCTCATCACTTATTTTTTTCAAAGAAAGTTGTAGTACGTTACCAAAGTAGGACATTCAGAAAGCACAGCCTACATACAGTATTTCAATCCAGGCACCCCATGTCACAAATAAATTAATAAAAACAATCCAAATATTTTCTAATGTTTATTGGGTTCCTTTTATGATTGTCACTTTTCTTGTGAGGATTCACCTTGATAGTTTTGCACCACAAAAGCAAACGGCACACTTTTTCAGACCAGATGATTTCTTTCTATATTGCTATGTAGCCCTTTAAATCACAGTAAAATACAAGCTGAACAGCTCAAAGGTTATGCATTATTTACATAAGGAATCCTACTTTGCTTGCATATTTTTCTTGGCCTGGGTTTTGCATGACCTCGAGTTAAACGAGTCAAAATGTTAAAGTGGTAAATAGCTTGTTGTTTCAGCTGCTGATTGGTTTTAATTTGTGTCTGATGCAGTCAAGTTGGTGAGGATCAAAACTGTCTGCTCTTTACAGGTACCCAACTTGAAGGAGATTTTGCTCATCGGCTTTTATCAGCCAAATGAAGAACTGAACAGATTTTTGTTTAATGCACAGCAAGAGTTCAAAATCTCCATTAGGTAAAAAAAAAAAAAAAAAACACTGCAGTGGACCGTCTTATTAAACAATATGTATATTATATATACTGTATAGCACTTAAATATGTAGGCCTTTATGAAAGTGAGACTAATAAAAAAAAAATAAGATGTCATTTTTTCTGTCTATGCAAGTACATTTTATCCTGTTATGCACCCAGATAACATACTGACTGCAGGCATGTTTTTCTGTTTTGACTCTGCACCGCAGGTATTTACAGGAGTATGCAGCCCTGAGCACTGGAGGGGGCATCTATCACTTCAGAGATCAAATTGTCTCCGGGAGTCCCGAAGCCTTCTTTGTAATAAATGCTGATGTTTGTTCGGTGTTTCCTCTCACAGAGATGCTCAGCTTTCAGAAAGAGCATGGAGAACCCAACAGCTTTGTTATCCTTGGGACAACGGTGAGGTTTTAGAGCTGGCAGCTGCACTGAATAACCTTAAAAATGTAGGAAATTTAAAAAAGTACAAGACTTTTATTTACCCTGCTGAC
Organism: Simpsonichthys santanae; assembly: GCA_031762415.1. Lineage (NCBI taxonomy): Eukaryota > Metazoa > Chordata > Actinopteri > Cyprinodontiformes > Rivulidae > Simpsonichthys > Simpsonichthys santanae. Next base: position 11,953,913 of record JARVLU010000255.1, read on the forward strand.
AGTAGTTAACTTGGCTATGATATGCCTTTGGTTTGAAAACATTATTGTGAAATTCTTCTCCTCCCAGGCAAACAGGAAGCAGTCCTTGAATTATGGCTGTATTGTGGAAAATGAGAACACAAATGAGGTACCCACTTGTCTCACCAGATAGCTTCTTATTACTGTTGTAGCCTACAATTAAAACAAATGGCCTTTTGGTGTGCAGGTCTTGCATTATGTGGAAAAGCCAAGCACGTTTGTGAGTGACATCATTAACTGCGGTATATACCTCTTTAACCCGGAGATCTTCCAGCACATCGGCGCCGTCTTTCAGAAGAACCAGCAGGACATGTTGCTGTAAGTTTAGCACTCTCTCATCATGATCTGTAGCTAGGATTGCATGTGATCACCATTTTCTCATTTCTTTGGTTCTCTTCATTTGTTCCTTTTCTTTTCCATGCCATATTTTCTGTTTCCTCATTGAATCGTCAGCTATCCGTATGATGGGTAAGTTTAGGCTGCTTGGTATGGCTACAGATAAGTTGATGTGAGCCTTAATGAAGGCATGATGCCACAGCTTTTTGTGGGTATGCTTCCTGTCCTTTTTTTAGCCAATTTTCTCCAAATGCATGCTACTTTTGAGAATATTTAGCTTGTTTGCAGATCTCATTCATTTGATAGAGAGGCTATAGCCATGAGTTGGATTGCTTTTCTTAGTTTAGCTTAAAGATGAGAAGAAAAACTAGCTTTACTTTGTCCTGAGATGGAATGACATAAGAACTGATGCACAAAAAAATGTAAAATTAGCTGCTTTTATGAAATTGGGATAAAAGATAAAAACCCAAAGAAACTGTAGTGCTCAACCTGTTGCTATTTACCTCACATGTATTGTGTACATGGGTGAATTTCTATGCTAATCTGTGAACCAGGGAGGATTGTGTCACCTTTCTACCCACTGAAGCTAAACCTTGTTTCAGTAACCTGGTTAAAGCTAAGCTGCCAGTTGTTGCTTTAGTTTGCCGTCATCAAACTCTTTGCTCTAAAGCAAGGGTGTCAAACCCACTTACAAAAGGAGGCCAAAATTGAAACATTTTTTCAAACTAAGGGCCATTTTCAGAATCTACATTAACTCAAGTTAGATACCCAACATATTTTCTTGGTCACAGGTTCCTCAACAAGAGTTTGATTGGTCTCATTTGATGTTCTGTTGCACTTTTGACATCATATTCAAAGATTACTGAAACATGTCAAGTGAAAAGGTATTGTACTTTTAACATATGTTCTTGGGGGCCAGATAAGATGTCAACAAGGGCCACATTTGGCCCCCGGGCCTTGAGTTTGACATATGTGATCTAAAGCAATGTTTTTTTTATTTATTTATTTCAAAATGTAAAAATATGTTTGATATACAGTATAAAATTCCCAAGGTCTGCATCTGATTTAGTCTTTACCTATGAAAAGTTTTGCAGGTTAGACACTAGTTAGAGCAGAGTTTTGCTCTTTTGCTTGTTTGTTGTTTGTGAAAGTTGTCTTGTGCATCACAAATGCTTGCTTTGCAATGTGCTAGACTTCTATGTTTTCACGTGAATTTAGCAAAATTATTCATGTTAACAGTTTGCCTGCAGCCTGTCACAAAATCTAAATGCACCACACAAGAAATCAATGGGTGTTTTTTTATTTTTTTTGTGATATTCTCTGTGTTCTAACATTCTCTGTAGAGTCACTGCTCCAACAATTAGCACACCAAGGACACCTTAAGTACGCTACAAAAAGATAAGCTATAGGATGCATAATTCACCTGCTAACATCAATATCACTTAATTCAAGTTGGGTGCTGACTCAGCAGAAGCGTGGAGCACATCAGGAAGCTATCGCTGCAGTCTCTCAGGAATTGCTCTGCCTCTTCTCACATCCACCCCTTTTCGGTAAAACTTTGATTTTGGGTGTAAAATATTCCTTTTCATCAATATTTAACACCGTTTCATCTTGAGGGTTTGTACAATACACTACCCCATGGACTTTGTAGTGATCTAAAACTTAAAGCAGAGGAGTCTGCAAGCTCCACAATAATCAAAGTAATTAGGTTAGGTTTCAGACGAACACTGAAACTTTGGAGGCAGGAATCGATGATGCCTTTAATTATTTTAAACTTGAGGCTATAATCACAGGGCTTTAAATGCCACATTTTGGGACTTTGGAGATAATTAGACCAATGGGTTCTTGTTTTGTATGCAAATTATTATTTTTAAAAAGGTGGCTATTTATGGTTGGGTAAAAGTTTGAATTTTAAATATTCTCTCATGTGTGGTGAATGTACATTTTGAACACGTTGTTGAGGTAGTCAGAAAGGTGTATGTAGTATTTAAATGGGTAAATTATGGCAGCAGCTTCCAGAGGTGCATTCATCAAAGACAGTTCAACACAGTGGAGTTTTGTGAGAGCAGACTCACTAAAATAAACAAAATAATATCTTAAAAACTGTAAAGATGGTTACAGTCTTTGTAATGTAGAGATCCCTCTTCAGACTTTGTTCTTGTTCACACACACACACACACAAAAAATACATTCACCTCATTTGATTCCCCCCCCACCCCCACCCCAGAGTCACAGTAATGCTATAAAAAATAAACTATGTTCACACTCAGTTTACTTAAAAATAACACTATGAATGAAAATAAGATTAGAAATCTTGAGAAACGCTACAAAAATATTTGAATTGACAGCTGCATCAGTAATATCTACCTAAATTTTACTAGCTGTGTCCCCATCAGAGAACTTTTCTGAAATCCCACAGTAAAATTTAAGGCTTCTGCTTTCAGTTTAGCAAGCTGTTGGGCTTTATTATTATTATATATTTTTTTTAAATGCAGAGAGGAGCCAAGCAACGGCTGGCACCGAGCAGAAGTCATCCGGCTGGAGCAGGACATTTTCACTGCCCTGGCAGGACAGGGCAAACTCTATGTGTACAAAACCCTCGGCTTCTGGAGCCAGATTAAATCTGCAGGGTGAGTGAAATGTCATTCTTTTCTCAACATCATGGACAACCTCGTCCATCAAATGTCAGCGGGAGGCGGGAGACTTTTGACTGGTATTTACATTGGCACCACATCTAATGACTAAAATCAGTTGCGTCCAAAATATTTCAAGATTCCCCTTTTATTATTATTTTTTTGTTGATTTTATTGCACTTTTTTTTTTAAAATAGATCTGCAATTTATGCCAGTCGATTGTACCTCAATCAGTACCACACAACTCATCCTGAACGACTGGCCTCTAATAAAGAGGGTGGACCTAAAATAAGAGGTATCGTTTCCTAACCATGTGTAGTTTGTATTCCAGCTGACACAAACAAGTCTATTTATACTCATTTTTCCTTTTGTTCAGGTAATGTCTATATTCACCCCACGGCCAATATTGACCCCACTGCTATGGTAAGAACTCCTCCATATTGAATGAACACTACAGATAAAAGCAGAGCAACACTAAATAATGTAATGCAAGCATAACCTGGAAGAAATGGAATAGAAATGTAGTTTTTCCAGTTTTACTGCAGTCTATAGATTGTCCTCTCACATGAACAGAGAGCTGAAATCATTTTGGTGTGAGCAGTTCATGCTACGCAGTTATTTTAAATATCATCATCTTTATTTCTCCGCAGTTGGGCCCCAACGTCTCAATCGGCACAGGTGTGACAATTGGAGCTGGGGTCAGAGTTCGAGAATCCATCATTCTTCATGGTGCAAATCTACAGGTGAGCCACTCTGAATCTTACAATTAAGATGGACTGTTGCAATGGTTTGTTATCTGGCTTTGATAAAACTGAATAGTTTTTGTTTTAAATTAGTTCTATCAACATGTGAACGTGATAGATTGTGAACATGTGAATATATGTACAAATAAATAAAAAAATGTTTCTGTTCAGAGCCCTGAGACAACTTCTGTTGTGACTTGGTGCTATATAAGTAAACTGAATTGAATCGACAGTTTTTTTCTTATTGGCCAAACTGTCATCCACAGCCTGATGCCACACTGCCCTGTTAATCTCTCTGTTTCTACTTCACATGCACTTGTTTTTAGGCATTTTCTTATTCATAAATCCAAATCCTGAACTCCATCCACAGTAAATGAGCCTCTCCTTAATTTAGCTGAGGGTGAATTTGTCTCTAATTTGTCATCTTTATATCTCATTAGTAAAATGATCCACTCATTAATTCAGCTCTGACATATCAAAAACTTATTTCTTATCTGTCTCAACAAAAATACTGTTGGTCACAAAGATGTCATTATTAATAATGTTGACAGAATTTTACCCTTTGCCTCCTATGAGGGGCCGTTTAAAGAGAATTGATGCTGCTGTTGAGTTATTGGTTGTCATTGCATGATATCAGCAAGGACATTTTCTTAGTTGACATTTCTAAATCAAACAAAAAAACAACACTTTTTATTTCTATACATATTTCAGCTGTAACCGTCAGCCAGGTTTCAGTCCACTACCATTATTTATTTATGTTGTTTATTATGAGGGTAAGTCATTTGTTGTCATGTTGTTCTCTTTTTAAGGATCATTGCTGTGTTTTGAACAGCATTGTGGGATGGGAGAGCACCATTGGCAAATGGGCCAGAGTGGAAGGAACTCCTAGTGACCCCAATCCAAATGATCCCTTTGCAAAGATGGACAGCGAGACGCTTTTCAGAGATGGAAAACTCACACCTTCTATCACTATTCTCGGTAAGCTTCACTGAACAGGTGTCTCTTTTTAACTTAATTGGCAAATGATTAAAACTGGGGTCATGATTTTGTAATTGCAAAAAAAAAAAAAAAAAAATGCATCACTGTAGCATGAAGTGGAGCTAGGAACTGAAATTTCTGCCATAGAAATAATAAAATTAAATTTTACAATAAGTGATTTCTTTGTGAATCATGTTGGGTTTCTTCAGCTAAGATTTAGCTTTTTGTTGTTTTTAAACAAAAAGCAAACAACCTACATAATAAAAGCTAACAGTTATTTGGTCTGAATTATTAGAGCATTAGAAAATAAATACCTGCAGCATAGTTGTACTGTATGTTTTCTTAAAAACAATGACATCACCCACAAATCAAAAAGAAAGTCTGGCGGCAGCAGGTTTATTTTTTTTGTTCTTTATTTTAAATGCATCATTTCTCCAGTGCTGAAATAATTTGAGTGAAATTTCTTGTACATTTTAGATACTAATTTGGGTGATTTAAGATTAATGAATTCTAATACACTTATTGGTGTCTCTAA
>JARVLU010000255.1:11959255-11970499 GCA_031762415.1 Simpsonichthys santanae
TGATTGGTTGTAAAAAAAAAAAATAAATAAAAAAAAAAAAAAAAAATCCATCCGGGGTGACTTTGTTTATTGACATAATTTGTGTGCATGGGTGATATTTCTCATCCTGTAGGTGATGATTTACTGGAACGTGTCCTCCCTGTGAAAACTAATCAGTCTGTTGCATCATCTGTGACATCACTACTGGCTCTTGCAAAATGGTGCAAGGGGGTGCAAACTTTCAGTGTATTCTCACGCTCATGTTTGATTTGAATTGGTTATCACTCCTAGCAATAAGACTCAAGGATGTTGTTCTAATTTTACTTTCTTGGTTACAAACAAAAAAAAAAAAACTAATAAAATGATTGCTACATTTTGTACCCCCCACCCTGTCCTTGTCTTTGAGTTGGTTCAGTCCAACTGAATAGACCACTAGCCCAAGATGAAACAGCAAAGCATTTTTAAAGTTAAAACGATGCTGCGTCTTTTATTCTATGAATCTGACAGAAATTAGTCAAAAGTTTGAGTGACATGGCACTTATGTCCACCCACGAGCAGACAGATGCTCTTTAGTTAGATCATTAGTGCAAAATTTAAAAGGAAAAATTAAAACATCTAAAGAGTCTGCATCTCACCTGAACTCAACCCCTGAAGTCATCTGGGTCCTCAACAGAACAGCTGGAGGGTTTCAGGATTGGATGGATGCTGTTGAAAATAGCAGAGTAGATTTATTAAATAATGTTCAACAAAAACTCTAGAACATTTGAGAAAGATACTCTTGTTTTGTTTGCTCAGATAAGCTCGTCTCCATCTTCAGTTTATTTCACTGTAGCACAATAAATTACCATCAGCTCCTCAGCCATCGGTCTCTCTTCAGTTGAACTGGGTTTACTGTGGCTATAATCCTGCTATGATTGGTCATGTAAGCCAGTCTCCAGTTCTATTATCTTTGTGTTACCATCCTTAATTTTTCTGTCATCGAAGGGGAAAAACAACAACAAAGTAAGAAACCTACTCACATATTTAAATTATTATTACTGTGGCCATTGTCTATGCTCTTTCAATGGATGTTTTCTTTTGTTTTTCCCTCCAGTTTTCTCTCCAATACAACAGGTTTATTGTATAGACATCCTTAGAAAATCCCTTCTAATGCTGATTTCTGGGACCCTGTGTACACAATTTCATTCCACTTCATGTACCACATGTGATGCAAATTATAATAAAACCTACTTAAACTTCTCGTCTTCTGGAGCTTTGTTTGCTCCAAAAACACCTGGGATATACAGTGTTCGTTTATCATGGGTTTTAGGGACCACCCCCACCCCCCGTGATTTGTGAAAAACTGAAGTAGGATACAGTAGTCCAAGTAGTAGTAGTACATAGTAGTTGATTTTAGTATTTGTATATACATGAAGGTATTTTAAACTCTTCCCACAGTCTTGCAATATTCTAAACAATGTTTGTCATGATCTCAGCTCTCTGCCTCCTGCTGCACTTTGCCATCTGAAAGTGCTTTTGGCCACGCCCACTTCTCTGCTGCAGACTCCTACTGCAGCTGTGGGCTGCGCACAGGTGCAGCAGGTGCTAAATAATTTAAGTTTACTGTATTGTAAATAAAAAATTCCATGCCGATCATGCGGCTCGTCCATCAATCAGTCAATTGTGTGTCATGGCTAATCTTATTTGTGAAAAACCGTAATATTGAGACCATGCTAAACGAAACGTGAAGTAGCGAGGGACTACTGTATATACATTTCACCTCGTGTGTCCTGAGTGTAAAGGGAGAGTTGAACCATGAGCATAATTACTGTATTTTGCTCTGTTACACGCTGCGCCAACTTAATGCCACTTGTTTTCTGTCTCTGCAGGTTGTAACGTGACCATTCCCTCTGAGGTGATCATACTGAACGCTATTGTGCTTCCACACAAAGACCTGAACCGCGGCTTCAAAAACCAGATTATTCTTTAGCTCATCTTCCTGTTACTTCACCCTCTTTGATGCCAATGAATGAAAGATGATACTGTCCAACCCAGGCTTTTTATTTTTAAGAATTACTGTACATAAGATGTCCAAAATATATATATATATATACAGCTTTCATTAAATTGTTTTGAAAGATAAACTTTATACATTTGTCCTCGAGCCTCGACACAACACTGGGTTTGAACATTAGAGCGAGGCCGATCACGCATGATGATTCACCTTGAGAAGCGCCGTCATGCCAGAGGTTTTTACTGGATTTTTCATCAGCTGAAGCCAACTGTAAAATTACTTCAGACACGTGTGTTTGCAGACAGCCATGTTCTGTTTTTCAAGGTTACCTAAACATGAGAAGATTAATTCTTAGAAAAAAAAGATAACACGACCGCTGGTAATTTTCAGTCGTGATTATTTCTGCACAGCTTTGATTGAAAGCTTCATTGTTAGTCCCATAAAATTGACTAACATTAAATAAATCAGCGGGATTGAGATTTACACTGCAATCAAGTAACATTGCCTTTAAAAAAATAAATGTGGACTTACTCAACCCCCCACCTTCAAGGACTTGCATACCTAAATTGTGCGTCGGCAATCACTGGATAAGTCATTTCAATTTATTTATACAGCTTCCTAACATTTACTTATTAAGCCCTTGAGCACTCGTGATCACTTCAGCACTTTTGTTTAAATTAGTGCAACAAGAGCGTCTATTAAGGAGAGATGTTAATTGTAATACTGGAACAGCTGCATGACATGTTTTATTCATGCTCTGCATGTTAATGTACATTTTATAAGTTTATTTGAAACATTTAAATGCAGCTTTGAGGGTTCGGTGCCTGATCTCAGTTTGCACCCCTCATTTAAGCATTTTGTGGTAAATTTCCACATAAACAAGGTTAAAACTTGAATGCCCTTACAATAAAAGGCAATTGTAAGTGTAATTAGATGGAATAGGTTTTCCACTTCTATAACGGCACCATTACGGTACAAGCGGAGCAGCTTAAAGTGGGAATAGGATTATTACTTTCAAAATTATTCACCCAAGATCTTTATTAGGCATTTACAGTTTTGTTTTCTTGGGGAACCTTGTGTACACTTCTGAACTTGAACTTAACTTCATACCCGCCATTGTGTCTGCAAGAAAGATGGTGGTGAACCAAAAGACAAGGCAATGTCAGAAAATGTGTGAAAAAAATTCTCATTTAACCACTTTTTCCCTTCTTAAATGTATTATTTTATCACAGTTAAAAGGCTTTAATATTAATACTGCAAGTCAAATTTAAAATCTGTTTGGACTTCTCAGTCTCACCAGTGTTAGAATTTATGCTATAATGGCATAAATTGTCAAATGCAGGTAAAAAAAAAAAAAGTATTTAATATTAAGTGAGGAAAGCCATTGAAAACTTGTCCTTCAGGTCAGGACAACACTGAATGGTGACATAAAAAAATGAAAAACCTGATGTTGGTAATTTATTGCTTCTTTAAACTAGTCAACCTAAAATATGAGACACAACACTGTTGAGAAAATCACAAGATTCACACTTACAATTTAGGTCCTAGCACCAAGTCTTTTTGTGTAATTTGTTTATAAATCAAACCAGTTAAACAATCTTTACAGCGTCTCCTACCATATATCAATCATTATGCAATGCAACAGCGAGTCCTCCTGTGTGCGCTCACTCCACTCAGCTGGTGCAGGCGGAGGAACAATGGAGAGCTAGCAGCTCTGGCCACGATGGATGGATGGCGCCGCACCGCCCAGGTGAAATGAAGCTGTTTTGACCATTAAAGTGCATTTATTCAGAAAAATTTAAACAGACACACTTTTGCTATAATGTTGAGCAAACAATTGTTTTTTTAAGTGTTAATCTTGTTAAATTTCTAATAAATGCATCAGCGAGTCCTCCTGGGCCTGCTTGCGTCACTCAGCTGGCGCAGGTGGAGGAACGCTGGAAAGCTAGCAGCTCCGGCCGCGATGGATGGCACCGTGCTGCCCAGGTGAAATGAAGCCGTTTTGACCATTCAATAAATGCATCGTAAACAACGGCTCAGCGGTGACTTATAATAAATACGATTTATATGCCGAAGCGACATGTTTTTTCCTCTTCATGATGCCTTTTTTTGACTGATGCAACTTATACTCCGGATAAAACAGTACCAGGTACTTCCCCTGTAAGTACAGGAGGAACATGCCACTTGGTAAAACTGCCCCGTCTTTATTGGTACCAGGTATACTTAGTATGTACCAGGTAAGTATCAGGCTGTATCACTATCTTTGCCTTTTGAAAGTCACTCTAACAAAACGTTGGACTGTATTTTTGTGGTGAAATAAGCGTATACAAATATTTCTAGGTGACCACTGACTTTTTTGGAGAGAAGGGCAAAGCTGCCAAGCGAAGCCTCACTTAAACAGGGCTGGAAAGCTCCTTGATTTATGCAGTTAGGTAGATGGACCAAATGTTTCCTCCTGCAATATTTATTAGATGTGCAGACCATCACTCTACTTTCTGAATGCAAAAGTGGAGGGTGGACAGAATGCCTTGCATACCATTGCATAATTCAAGGCTGACATACTAATGGAGGATGGCAGAGTGATTATTTGCATCCTTTCCATAAGATCATAATGTTGCACGTTCTCTGCATCTAAGATTAAAGCAGCGGAGCAATGCCCTGTCCTGCAGGGGCTTTGGGGTGTTTGCCTCTGCTGTGCTGGCAGCGGCTGTCAAGACACCTCCTGCATTAAAATAGACTTATGTTTATTGAGGTCTTGTCAAAAGTAATGCTATGTTTACTTAAATATCAGCATTCCTCCATCTGAGTGAGACACACAATGCTAAATTCAGAGCCTAGCATTCCTTCAAGGACTGCAGGTCACCTGCCGCCTCTAGAGTTTTAGATCGAGTTCCTCTTATGCTGAGAAATTATGAACCCTTTAAAATAATGTTATGCATAACGTCGTATGGTAACACAAGATGTCACATGTGTGATGTGAAGGACTATGCCCCCACACCAAATTTTATCTCGGTATCTTTTCAGTTGATTGAGACATATTTGTGTTTGCTATTTTTTTATTTGTTGAGGGGGCCATCTTGGATTGAGTCGACTCCAAAAAGATAAGTTATAAATGTAAATTCAGTGATCACTTTGATAGTTTCATTAAAATCCATGTAAATGTCCATGAGATATTTTGCTAATAGGCAGACTGACGTACACACAAACATAAGCAAAAACATTAATACCCTTTTGCTTTTGATGGCAGCAAATAGACTGCACGTATCGTATTTTTCAGACTATAAGGTGCACCAGATTATGAAGGCACATTAAGAGGAACAAGTTCATTTTGACAGATTTTTGAACACCATGTACCACATAAAAATCAGTTTGAGGTCAGTACCAGAATTAATACATAAGGCACACAGGATTGTAAGGCTCGCTGTCGATTTTGAGAAAATTAAAAGGATTTTAAGTGCGCCTTATACTGTAGTTTGAAAAAAATACGGTAATATCAAAAATTACCTTACTGCCTTAATACATTTAATGCTAAAGCTATGATAATAAATGAAAAATGCTTTTAAATACACGGGCAGAAGGGAAATTACTTTAAGCTTCTGAGAGTCATTTGTGTTTATGACGTAACATCAGTTTAATAAAGTGTGGCTGAAGCTAAAGTCAGTTTAATTATATTACAGGCCTCCAAAAGCTCTGTATCTGTATTTTTTGCAGGAAAGATTTAAAATGGGATTAGCAGGCAGGCTCTAATCTGATTTAATAATAATAATAATAATAAAAATCATATTCTTAAATATTACACATCTCAGTTCCGTTTCACAATATTTAATCATATTAAACATTTCACCAAATTCCAATTTTAACCTCTTGGTTCATTCTTTTAGAAATAAAGTGTCCTTGTTTACAGTATCCTGTCACTTTAGTTTAGAGTGTTCCTTTATAATCTGTTATAGTAAAGCTTTGAGCATTAAATATAAATGCTGCTCATCTAATGCTATAACTTACCTGCCCCTCTTCCTGGTATAATAAACGCCTCTTAGGAGCAACATATTAAACGTCTATCACTGGCAAGCGCATCAATGCTCAGTTGTTATAATTATGAATTTGAACTCACTGTTAACTAAAAACTAGGAAAAACAGTATTGTACTCACATTAAACACCTTACTCTTGTTCTGGAGCCACATTTACACTAATTCAGACATGTTGATGGCCGCCATCTTTACACAACACACACCACTGGTGAATCCAGCTCACTGTCTTTTGTAACTCAAAAACTTTCAGCCATAGAAATAACCACAAAGAGCACAGAATGAATTCTTGTAACCCAAGGAGTAATCTGAGTCCAACATACCCATACTGCTTACTAACCTGTATTTTATGCAGGAAAGAGTTGGAGGAACAGATGATATACAACGGTAAGTCAAGAATCACACGTTAAGATAGAAATAACATCAAATGTAAATTAATCATTTTTAACCCAACAATGTTCAGTCAATTCATCTGGACAGTTTCTTTTTTTGTGCAGAAACGTTTTGCCCTCCATCCAAAAGGCTTCATCTGTCTGAGGAAACACCAAACAAAACTGATTCTCTCCCAACAGCCTTCTCAGAAGTGGGGAAAAAACAAACAGTTATAACAGGCGAAACGTCTCAGCACAAAAAAAAAAAAAAAGAAACCGTCCAACCAGTTTGACATGGCTGTCGACGAGGGAGAAGAAGTACCCCAGACGCCATCTTAGCACCAACATAACTTTGTTCTAGAACTGCACTGCTTGCTGGCTGCATGTTTGAGTAGCTCTGTTACATCCAATTGGATTTATTGCTTTTGGAAACTTTAATTGCTCTTTTTTTTTTTTTTGATGTAAATTGCTCTTTTTGGATGATTATTTCCTCTGGTAACAGATGTTGTGCAGCTGGAAGGATTTGCACGGAGAACTTTTTACTTTGGGGCATTTGCCATGATGCATAACCATGACAACAAGGTGTTTTTTTTTAACAACCAGGAGCAGCTGATTAACACATGAAACGCTCAAATATCTCAGCTACAGCCCCAAATCCCAAATGAGTTGAAAAGGAGGCGCCGTGGATGAATTCCTGTCAACCTGGCAGTGATGCTCGAGAACCTGACCACCAAGATCCTAGAGTTGGTCATGACAACAGGAGGACTGGGATCATCCCCCAGCGTCTGTTTGTGGCAACGAGGAGCTCGGCAGACTGCTGGGAGGAGTGACCATCGCTCAAGGAGGAATTATGCTCAGCATTCGGGCAATCCTGAAGGACTGAGATCTGACAGCAAACTGGATCCAGGTGGACGGATCAGCATCTGTGGCCAGATTCACTGCAGAAGATCCTTCCTGCCCACAGCTATCAGCATCTAACAACTCTTGGATGAAACCAGGATTATGAGCTACAACAGCACTTGATTTCCCTTTGGAATTAATAATTTTTTAATTGAATATCTGTCTTTTTTTCTTCTTCCCATTTTAGAGTAAGCTGTTAGGGGAGATTCCGTTTTGTTTGGCGTTTCCTCAGACTAATGAACCCTTCCACATGGAGGGCAAAACATCTCAGCACAAAGAAGAAACTGTCCAGATGACCTGAGTGAACATTGCTACCTAGATTATTGAATATGAACTTTGGTGCATTCAATTTTAACAATCCATTTAAAGAAATGAGGTCAATTAGCCCTCCAGCAGTCTAAGACTATAGCAGCATAACAAGTCAACCCTAACTATAGGATCCATCAAAAAGGAGCGTCTTAAGCCCAGTCTTAACTGGACAATGTGTCAGTCTCGTGGACAGAAACTGGAAGTTTGTTCCACAAGAGAGGAGCCTGAGAACTGAAAGATCTACAATCCCAACTCGAAACAGTGCATCATATAAGATGAAACCTTATTCATTAACAAATATTAGATTAAACTACAATATGATTCCAATTTTGGGGTATCAATTACACAAAAGAACAACAACAACAACAACAAAAAAAAAAAAAAACAATTACTGTGAGCCTTTCATAGACTGAGCTCTAAAGGCGCATTTGTGTTTCCTTCCAGTAGAGGGCACTGTGGGTGTTCACTGAGCCCATCACATCCTGTGAGTGCGACCACCGCAGAGATCACAGTGCTGAGGCAAAGCTGTGCTTTTCTGTTTGACTAGTGTGACACTCAGTAAATAATCTGCAGGGCAGCATTTCAGGTTATTTGCCATTTCAAATGTTGCCTTTACATCTGTGAGGCCAGCAAAAAGACACACAACTGTTTCAGCTCCTCTTTTTTTGTTGTTGCCCAAATTCATTTTTGCATGGATCAAAAACTGCAATAATATTAGATGCATTCACAAGCCTTAGTTTGAAGCTCATTTATAGAAAACAAACAAAAAAATGTCTAAATATATGCGATTTTATGCACACATTGATGTCACATCCAAAATGTATGGAAATCAATTTGCAGGGTCTTCATCAAAACTTTGAACGAACACTGTAAGCCTGCCGACTGTGATGCAAATGAGAACAGATACATCAGAGAAAAAGAGTGATTTGAAATCTTGCAGGTGAGTTTCCTCCAACCAATTTCCTCATCCAGGCTCTATAATCTTTTCCAATGAGAAATGGGCAGAGTTTTATTAGTGGCTGCTGCAGATCGTTTTTGTGGAGTAAAATGCAATATTTCGTTCTTGTTACGCAACTATTCATCTTTCTGACCAACGCCCGTCAGTGCTGTTACTCATGCTACATATGTTGTACGAAAATTGCAAACTTGCTGGTTTTAAACTTGTTTCCCGCAGGTTAAAGAACTATAATGTTTATTTCCGTCTCTGTGTGTGTGAGGTGCATAAATGTGTCTTCATCAAGCTAAAATTTGGTGGTAGAAGCCAAGAACCTCATACTTCAAGAGCTAACTGACTGCATCTGTTTTTAAAACTTTGACAGAACTGATAGTTAAAAGCAGTCTGTTAGCAAAATACCCAACAAACCACTGGATGGATTTTTGTGCAGCCTTCAGATAGACATCACCACATGTACTGGTACATCTACAACTGATCAACTTAGAGTCAATCCAGTTCAAGATGGCCACCAGAGCAAACTAATACAAACATGTCTACAACTTAGTTTTCCGGATATTGAGCTAAAACTTGGTGTGGCAGTAGCTGAGAGTCATCCTGAACACACACTCTGAGCACATGTATATGTGATCTCACTATAACACTTCACATTGGACATAAGGTTTTCAAGTTTTCTCCATAATGGCTCAAACTTCATCCCTTCGCGTTATAGGTCTTAGTTTAACACTTGCATAAAAAGCAGCACTTATTAATTTTAATATTTAATATCTCCAAGTTTTGTTTCTATTTAAATTTGCCCGCTGTGATTAAAAGAAACAAAAGTTTACTCTGTATTAAATCTCACGCTGAGGCTTGTTGATAAGAAAAAGCATTGTGCTAATAAGCGCGGTCATTCTGTCATTTTCCTGCCAACAACAACAACAACAACAAAAAACTTTGTTTATAAAAACACTCCAAGTTATCAGAGGGCAGTAATAAGACAATGACTTTTTGCAGCACATTCATTTTAAATGAATAGGAGTTTATCTGTAGGAAACATAATTTGCGACAAAACTGGCGGTGCTGTTAATTGTCCTCTTCACTGCAATTACAGCAGCTCTTGAGAAAAAAATATTTGTTTTCACAAGTTTGATTACACTGTATGCTACAAGCGAGGGGGTGGGGGGCAAAACTAAAAAGTGGATCTTGGATAATTGGCAAGAAAAATGCACATAATGTTGGCAGTAATATTTTTGCATAATATTATGGAGAGAAAATCGTATGTTTTACTAACGGACCTAAACTTATTTCCATCCGGTCAAATGTTTTTGCCTCACGTTCACAGGCATTTTCATGTTTTACATTTTTTGATCAACGCGTTTCATTCATTTTGCACATATACATTTCTACTTGCAAATTTCAATCAACGTCTATGTCATTCACTGCTACTTTTTACTTCAGTCAAGATAAAACATCTGTTCTCTCACGTATATCTGTTGAATAGAAGCGCACTTGTCCATATTTAATTAATTAAAAATGTTCCTTTTTTTTTTAAACGATTCAGATGTAGATGGACATATTTATTAAGAGTGCATGGAGGTCTATAAATAAACCAACCCTCCACAGGTCATGAGTTACACGCAGACAAAAACAGCAGAAGAAAGAGCAAAATAGAAAGAGGGAGATCAGTCAGACGTTTGAAGGGCTCAATGTGGGATTTGACTTTTGCTTTTAGTTTAGTTCAGGCAGGGATTCTACAGCCCAAGTATAACATCTAATGTCTTTTTACACAACAGTACTGCACAAACACAGACGTTAAAAAAAATGTTTAAATGAGAGGATTTATTCTTTAGCCTTTAACCATGGATCATATTTGGTTTCCTTTTTCTTTGATTAGGACTTAGATTCTGAATCCTCTGGAAAATGAGTGTTAAAAAAACGAAACAAACAAACTCCAGTCTTTTCCAACTCCACACCATCTGAGCGCTGCGTGCATGCACGCTGCTGGATGTCCACTTCAAATAGAACAGCTGATCCTTTTATGAAACTCATGTAACAGTAAGAGACTGGACATGTCTCGTCTCTTCATTCAGATGCAGACCACACTCACATTTATCTACAGTTGAAGTGCAAACCAGCAGCACGGTGGAATCCCAGTCCGTGGCCTTTCTGGGTGGAGTTTGCTTTTTCCCTGCTGGTACTCCGGTTTCCTCCCACAGAACAAAAAACATGTATGTTAGGCTGATTGATAACTCTAAATTGTCCCTAGGTGAGAGAATGAAGGGTTGTTTATCTTGTTTGTCTCTATGTGTCCCCGTGAAGTCAAAAGTCAAAGTTACTTTATTGTCATTTGCACCACGTGGTACATGTGGTGGAATGAAATTGCGTACACAGGGTCCCAGTGACAACCAACAAAAGTATTAAAATTGTAAAGAAAAACAGTAAAAAAAAAAAAATCAAAAGATATGAACTAAGAAAAACAAACTAAAAATATGCTAAGCAGTTGTACAAAAACATTACGCCAAACAGCAGCAGCACAAACAAGAGTGTGTGTGCAGATGGGTACGAATGAACTCAGCAGCCTGAAATAAATCAACAGCATGAGATCAGCAGCATGGATAATCAGCACCACATAATCAGTGACTTTACAGTGATATTTCACAGTGATTATTCTGGTTAGATATTCATGAGTCTAACAGCCTCGGGGTAGAAGCTGTTCCTCAGTCTAGTGGTTC
>JARVLU010000255.1:12019190-12030570 GCA_031762415.1 Simpsonichthys santanae
GATAGATAGATAGATAGATAGATAGATAGATAGATAGATAGATAGATAGATAGATAGATAGATAGATAGATAGATCAATTAAACTAATGAAACTGTTCAGATTTAGGGTTCAGTTTATTTCATACAGACATTAAAAATTTCCCTTCCCTACTCCCAAACCACATAATTAGTAATGTGGGAAAACAGCTTCAGATGTGTTTAAATTGATGAAACACAGGGAAAAAAACTGATCAATTTTAGAGGAAACGTGTGGTTCATATTTCCAAAAATCAACAAACCATCTGTATTACATTACAGCTGTGCTGTGAAGTTAAAGAAACATTCTTTTTCTGTGTTTACCTCATGACAATTCAGTATTTTGCTAGAAAATTCATTAGGGAAATATAGCATTAGCCAAAATGTATTAAACTTTTTTGGGAGTGTGTTTTTGTGCTTAAGCTGCAATTATTCCAAAATGGGTGTTGATGGGAGCTTTACGTATCTTTACTCCACAGCTGAAGTCCTCACATCAGGGTTTGTGAGTAAACTTCAGCTGTTGCTGTTTAATGATAAGATCTGACAAAACAGACTTGATTTTTATTGTATGTTATTTAATATTAATACTTACATTTTTGAAAATCTCCACAGACAAAACCGAGACACAGATTTAGAAAATTAACATTTTATTTATTTATTATTTTGTTTTGTTTTACATATTGATCAGAACAAGCATCTGAAAGCACCAACCGCATATTTACAGAGGACGTCCATCTTTGTTTACCCACTTTTCCTTTTCGGGTCACGGGAAGCTGCTGGTGCCTCCAGCAGTCACTGGATTGGGGACAGCCTGGACAGGTTGTATGTCCATCACAGAGACATATAGAGACAAACTACACAAACAACCATTCACACTCACATCTAGGGACAATTTAGTCACCATTGAACCTAACGTGCTTGTTTTTGGTCTGTGGGAGGAAACCCAAGCATGCACTGAGAGAATCTGCAAACTCCACCCAGAAAGGCTCAGAGACCTTCTCACTGAGTGACAACAGCTCTAACCGCTTCACCACCATGCTGCCCACCTGCAGATGCACTTTATGATAATAAATGTGGTTGACAGTAAACACGACCCCGGAAAATAATTGAAATGTTCTAAACACCTCACATAAAAACATCACAGCGATAAAAACACACCGGCTTGTGTGTTTCTGAATTATCTCCTCTATTTAGAACCTGAAATGACGACATGATGAACTGCTTTTTCACAGTCACTACGCCACCGTCATGCTGTCACTCAAACAAATTGTGGCAGAATTATCCATGATTGCATTTGAAATGCAAAACAAGGCGAGCGTTTTGAGGCGGCAGCGCTGTTGATCTGCTAGCACTTTACAAACTTTATCCCATAGGTCTTATTAGGCATTTCTAAATGTACATCAGTATTAGGATGACAGTGCCACAGCAGGCAGACATCTCCTGGATCCAGATCCTCACATCAGGATCCAGTAATCGCATCAATCTCGTCTCAAAAATACAATGTCCAGAGTCCACGTCTGATGAATTACACAGGACGAAAGAAGGCATGCATGATTTGTGTTTTCCAGCTCAAGTCATTTTATTTTTTTGGTGGCAGTTTTCTCGACTGCAGCGAAACAATGTGCTATTTATCAGAAACGTGTTAGGTGCAATACGTAGATTGAAGCAGAACAGCAGGAGATTCAGTTGACACCCCTGGAAGCTTAGTTGAATCATGCGGTGAAGCAGCTGCCCTTCAGCAATTACAGTTATGAAGCCATAAATCAGAGCTTAATGGTGGAGACAGAGGAGTGAAGCTAACAGACATGTGCCACGTCAGTGGAATTGTGTCCTCATGTATATGTCTAGATGATTTCCACCCCACTCACCCGTAAAGTACAGTAATCTTAAGAAGTCTGAACCTATGCCTGGTTCAGACAACGTTTTAGATATAATAAGTTGTCAGGACTGAAAGGTCTCGAAATGTAAAAAAAAAAAAAAAACAGTTTGTAAAAAACTGCCAAGCATGAAATATTCATCTAAATCAAAAGTTTAAATATTTGATGTGTTTTTTGCCACATAAAGTTCAGAATGAGGACATTAACGGGATTACAGGATATGCAGGGAATGAACTGTGCCGTATGAACTTTTCTCTGTCTAAATGGCTTCAAAGCTTCTGGTTTGATTTAGAGCACAGTGTTTTCTATATAAAAACACTTTTATCAAACCCTGATAGAAGGAGGTACATTCATCTCTGTTGATTCTGGGCTAATATTGTGTTTTTTGAATGATGGGGACCCAAATACTGAGATTTTAAAGTGGCAAGTCACCCTGCTCTGATGAAACTCCACTCGTATTTTAAAGACATGAGAGGACGAGCTACTCCACTGTTTTCTCTTTATATTTGTAAAGTTTACTACCTTATATAGGTTTGATACACATGAATTAGGGTTTTCTGACAAAATGGTCCAATAAAAGTTGACAATTTACTTTCAGTTGTTATATTTGTGTTTCAACATGTTGATGGTAGGGGTATCTTCCATTGACGCAACAAGTTGCTAATGAGTAACTTTAGGTTAGTCACCTGTGCTAAGAATGATGTGAATCTTTATTGGAAGGAGGACCAACATGAAGGACACGTTAGGCAGGAGAATGAAGGAACAGAAGTTTGAAACTTACAAAAAACAGAAGTGCTGCAAAACTAACGTCTTGTTCACACTGTGTTCTTTTTGGTTCTCATAAATGACCCGTGCATGGAAAAGTGTTCACGATGTGATGCAAAAATTGCCAGACTTTCTATGTTTTGTTGCAGAAAACATAAAAAAAGTCACAAATTCTACAGAGAGTTTAATCCAACAGTAAATATTTTCTGGCCATTAATGTCAGTAAAACTAAGACTTTGTTTGGTGGGAAGAGTGGGAGCAGCCAGCACCAGATTCAGGCCTTCTGTTATAAAAGGGCAGGAAGTAAAGCAGGTGACTGAATCCAAATACCTTGGAATAATAATTGATAACAAGTTGACCTTTGAGCCCAACACTTGACTATATTTATTAAAAAGCCAAACAGCATCTCCCCCTTCTGCTAAGCTAAGGAGCTTTAATGCAAGCAAAATTACTTTTGCAGTTTGTGTACAGGTTGAGAGTGTTGTTTCATTTAATATTGTCTCCATGGTATGGGAACCTCCTAGCCAGAGACAGAAACAAGCTCCAGGGTGGTCAAACAAGGTAGCAAAATCATTGGTCATCACAAATGAAACTTACAGACCTGTACAGTCAGAGTGTGGTAAAAAAAAAAAAAAAAAAAAAAAAAAAAAAAAAAAAAAGTAAATCCAGGTTTACAATGGCCCAACTCATCCACTGCAACCATTATTCAGGTTGGTGCCATATGGCAGAAGACTGCTGGTTCCTTTAGCAAAGAAAAATGGATCCAAAAAGTAATCTGTTTCCTCAGCGGTGAATATCCTTAACAGGGTCCTATTTAAACGCAGCCTCATATGACAAACCATTGTCTGCTGGGTTGTTTCCATATTTATTTATTTTTTATGTAATGTGTATTTTAGAATGTTCTTAACTGGGTTAGCAAAGCTTTTTAAAGTTTTATGACATTTTTATCTTGTGTTTTATTATGAGCCAGATGTCAAAGACAAATCTCCATTTCATTGAATGTTATAGTTATATTAAATTGTACTGAATTGAAATTGGTCTCTGACGTTGCCACTCTAATTATTATATTTTGAAATGAAATTGAGAATGATGAAAAGGAGACAGATGTGAACAGCTCATGCCTGGAAAAGAAGATGTTGGTTGCAGCAGCAGTCACACCTTACAACTTTCCCCAAAGATTTGTTGTGGGTCATTGTTGGTCATGGGAATGCTGAATCGACCGTTGATGAGCCGTGACACTTACAGTAACAGCCAAAAACCACAATTCAAGCTCATGACCTAAAATTTTCTAAATATTTTTTTTTTCTTGACAAAACGCCCTCTAAGATGGACAAAAATCGTTCAGTGTAAAATCATCTTAAAGCAGACAATCTATTTGTAGAAAACTCTTTATAAATCAAACGACACATCAGCTTCAGGCAGGAAAGCAGATCAGAAGAGACATGAGAAAGAGGCTTACAAAGCAAACAAATTAGGGAAAAATAGATTAAAAAGACTTATGAGACACAGTGAAAACAATTAAGACAATTACATAGCAGAACAACAGGGGAAGCAAAATACAAAACAACAAAAACTTTAAAAAATAAAACAGGAACTAAAGGAAATCCTAACAGAACATGCAAGAATTTATTAACTAATTTCAAATTTAGTTTCTTTCTAAATTGATAGTAGCAGACAAAGTTTATGAAGTGATGCCTATTGGTAAAAAAATTATTAAATATAACTACTCTGAAATGCTAAAACACATCTTTCTAACTAAAATGCAACTACAAAGACATAAAGCTGAATATAAAAAGACAAAGACATAAAACTGAATTTAAAAAGACAAACTTGCCTGGAATAAAATAAAAGTCAAAATTAAAATAGGAACCCTCACATTTTGATTCTTTACAACATCCATATTTTCATTATTTTCTGATTTGGGGGGTTCATTTATTTAAAATGTGTGATGTCACAAAATAATTGAAGCTATTTCTGGACATATTCTAACTCCTTTCATGACTACACATTTGAAATGCTCAACCCTTTAGTTCCACATATATTTTCACACCCAGCAACTTAAAATCCATTTTACAAATACTTCTGGTCATTTTGCATTTTTGAGTAATTTACATCCATATCTGTCAATCTTAGCCTCAACTTGCTCAAGTTACAAAAAATGATCTACGATCTGTGGCACTGATGAAAGACACAGGATTGAAGGGGGCATGGAGACCTAAGGAAGGTGTGCTGATGCTCTCAGAGCTCCTTGGGCAGTACAACTGGTTGTGGGAGCTGTATAGGAGGCAGAAAAAAACAAAGGTCAATCCTCTTTGACAGGCAGAGGAGTGCAGGCCCTCAGGGGAAAGCCTCTTATTCATTCACCAGTGCTTTTGCAACCTGGAGGTAAATTCCTCCCTGTCTTACGACAAAGGCCACCACCTTAAACATGGGTTGACACTCAATGTCCTGAAGGGAACGACAATGCAGATCGAATATTTTTACAGAATTGAGAGATGAATCCCTCCTCTGTCCAGAGATCACTTGTAATTTATGTTACACCTTCATCTTATAGTTTAGAAACAACACACACTCAACACATTGGGTTTGTAGCAATAAATGTACTGTATTAATTGCACAGCCAATTCTTTCTATTAATGAAAGTTTGTTTACGGCCTCATTTAAGATTTCATGAAAATAATGTGAGGAAATAATGCAAAACAAAAACAAACAAACAAACAAAAAAACTTTTTTACAGCAAAATAAGCTACCATACTTTTCGTCGTATACGTCACACCATTTTGCATAACTGTGCATGCCCTGCGACTTATATGGCGAAGTGACCTATTTACATTTTGTCCCCATATTTATAACCACATTTTTGGCTGAGATCTGACGATTTCATTCATTCTGACATGGAAAAATATTGAACCCTACCATTGTCAGCCACTAGAGGGCTCTTGACTAATATGGCAAACCAATTTTCCAATTAATAGGTAAAAGTGGCTCTTAATGAGACACTTGGCTTGCCACACCAAGTTACCTTTGTCTCCCTCCGGAACTCCTGGAGAAAACATCAAATCAGCTGCATTTTCCACGCCACCCAGACGGAATACAGCTGGTTTGACCATTAAAGTGTATTTATTTATTAAGTGGACCATTAAGGAAAAGTTAAACTGAGACACACCTTTGCTATAATGTCGAGTAAACAGATAATTGTTTTTAAGTGTTAATCTTGTTAAATTCTTGTTAAAGTCCTCTCGTGCACACTCCCATGGCTGCCATTTGGCAGCCAGTCGAGTTTTGGCACAACAACGGTCCACATTCCGGGTGGTCAGCAGTGACACATAACAAATGTGATGCATCAGCGGTGATATAATAGAGTTGAATTATATGGTGAGACAACACATTTATGTTTTTTTTCCACTTTATTAGACATTTTTGGACTAATGCAACTTATACGGTGCAACGTGTACAGTGGCGAGTACGGTGCTATAGGGGAACCTCTGGAAGATACCAAATGTATATAAGAGGCAGCTGCACATCAAAAAAAAGGAGTTTTCAGGACTCAAAATTATAGAAATAGATTTGCATTTTGAGGCCGCATTTTAAAACGGCAGCTAGCATAATTCTTGCCAACATTCAAATAGGTATTTTTTTTAGTTGGTGACAACTCGTTGACATGTGCAAATTGTATTGTTAAATACAACTTTTTTATAATTTATTGTAGGTGACTACGTAGGTCATGTTCTGTCCTCATTTGAAATAATTTGTAAAATGATGGAAAATATGTTTGTGCTAATGAAAAAAGTCAAAATTCCTTCTATAAGACTCAGGTAACTAATTAGCAACTGATTTACAGCTTTAGGAAACTTGCTGTTAGATAAACAAACCAGATGATTGATTTGAGTGCAATGTTTTACTTGTTTACATTTCATGAAATGCATTTTTTTTTTCTTAATAAAATCACATTCTCATACTTGACTTGTATCCAATATGAAGAAAGCTGTGAAGGCTTTCACCACACAGGTTCTGACTGACGACAGTCAAACTGAGCTCGTGGGGTGACGCTCGGGTAAACCTGTCACTGTCTGTGCTGCATTTAGCTCCGCTCACTGGAGGACATTCAGAATTACATATGTATCATATATGTCGTAAATAAATAAACTGTACATTTCTCTTGACAGTCATATACAGGTAATTAATGAGAAAGATGAGACAGTATAGCTACAAAATAACTGTGAAATGCAACAGGAAGAGGGGGGGGTCTAGTGCTTCATGTAGCTAATTAGTGAAGTTTAAGACGGGCACTACTGTGAGAAATGCCACACCTCTGCTCTCAGGTAGAGGGGCTTATTGGAAACCACTCAAGAAAAAAGTAGAGCATCCAAGGTAAAATGGCATTTGTTTGGAGCTTGATATGTAATGCTAAGGGACTCTGGTGTTGAATTCTTGTTTGGTGCTGATGGGCACAGATTGGGCCTGGCTGGTGTTATTGTGGTAATGGATTGTCAGTACTGCATTAAACTGAAGCAGCTTTGCTTGAATTTGTGTTTTGCTGCCTCCTGATTGCTTTTAATTTGCATTTACGTGGTTTAATAACATCAAATTTGTTTGGAAATGAGGTGCATTATTGACTATAATGCTGCCAAGAGTTCATATCTGTGGTTGGAGAGAACTATTTAAACTAAAAGAGCATAAAACTTGTATAATGACATTTGAATAATTTTAAAGATGACCACTAAATGAACATGATCATGATGTTGAATTTCATTTTGTAGATGTAGGGCCTTTGTTTAATTGTACTCCCACCTTTAAAAGCTTTAGTTAAATATGTGAGATATAAAAAAATAATAACTGTGACTTGAATAATAATTCCCGCATAAAGTTTACGTGTATTCTGTACTGTTTTAAACAATTTGGTCAGATTTACAGGTGACAAAATGAATAATAACATGATTAGATGAATCACTTAACTTAAAACATCACTTTGTAGGGATTACTAAATTCAAATATTAATATTAAATGCTGTGCTTCTAATGTGCACAACTAGTTGGGTGTGTTGATTTATTTTTAAGTTCAACACAAACACACACTTTGTCCCACATTTTGTTGGCTTCTCGCCTGAACCAAACCATCAAGTTAATTACCCACTTGTTTATTTTGGAATAACTGGGGCAAGAATATTGATTTCTAAAATGTTTTTCTTTTTCAGATTTATCAGGGAAATTGATGAAGTGTTTCCTGATTATCTGGGAATGCAAATAAACCATAAACAGACATTTGGGGCCATTAAAAGAACAAGGATGCTCCTCACAGTCTGAGCTTGGGGATGCCAGGGGCAGGTCAAGGGCTCTGATTGTCAGTGTTTATTAATGGCCCTTGCTGAGGCTAGTGACAGCGGGGTGATCGCTGTGATGATGATGTCTTATTGCTTTCCATGAGCGCCTGAGGTACATACATATTTATGATATGCTGCCACCTTGAAGCCAGCGAGAAATATCTGTTTAACACCTGGGCCGTCCGGATGCTTCCCGAACAAACAACCCTTTAGCACTACCATGTCAGTAAAAACACACAACGAAACATCTGTGTCATGTACAGTAAGGTGGCATTATAACATCAAAGTCTGCCATGTTTATTATGTGAAAGATAATTAAAAAAAAAAAAAAAAAAGAGATAAACTCACCACCACAACAACCTCCGTGTCTCCATGGGAGCAATGTCAGCACTTTCTTTTAATCAGATGGCTTTTGACCACCAATCGAATTAATTTGACCTAATTTGTGTGACAGATTGATTTGCGGCACTACACGGGTATGTATTAAATATTAACAGCGAGCACTTCCGCAGGGACAGATGCGATTTTAAAGGGCAACTTATGCGCAGTCATTTCACTGATTAATACGAGACACTCATTTTGAGCATACAGATTTGTTGTACTTACTTATTCATGTCTTCACAGAGAACGGCTCTGCTTAATCTTGTCCCCATTCTTTTATTTTTGTTCAGAAAGAGGATTAACATGAGGGATGTGGTAGCTCAGTGGTCAGAGTAGCGTCGTAATCCTGTGGCTGTAGGTTCGAATCTATGTTGTGTCAAGAAAGCAACAGAAAAGGCCAACATTTTCTTGCACGTAAACTACCGTAAGTGTGGCAAATCCCCAAAGAAGGGAGCAACAAGGTGGATTTACAGACGGACAGTCGGATAGCTTTATTTGCCTTTCTGGACAGAATTTCAGTTTTACAAATGCAGTGCTCAATATTTTGTGAAAAACAAACAAAAAAATAGGAGCGTGAAGGTTTATGATGCATTCAGACTATTGTGATCCATTTTTCTTCCATGTTATTAGTCATCGTTCTTTTTCCACAATTTTTGTGCTATTTCAACAAATCATATATCAAAACGTTCAGCTCATTCAGGAGAAGGGTGCTCTGACTTTTGGTGTTGGTGCAACTTTAGCTTTTTAAACTACAGGTAGTCCTCGACTTACGGCAAGTCGGACTTAAGAACAGGTGTGCGCCGCAGCGTTAGCATACATTTTACATGTATTTCCTCGACTTACGGCAAACAATCCGGACTTACGAACGGGTGCGGCGCCACGTGTAATGAGTTCCGACTTATGTTAAAATCAGGTTACAAACGGTTTGTAGGTACGGAACTCGTTCTTAAGTCAAGGACTACCTGTATTTATATATATTTTGAGGCTTTAAAAACCCTTCCCACACTCTTGCAATGTTCTAAACCCTTAAACCTACTTCATTTTAACAACATACGCATATGTACTGTATATAAGTATTGCAAACAAAATCGCACAATAGTCCTGATCGAGTCCAAAATGTGAGATGAAAAAAGTCTCGGTGAGCTCTGGAGAAAAACACACGAACCTCCAAGCAATGCCTCCCCACTCGAGAGGCGCTCGATGAGCTACACTTCACCGATGAGGCAGGAAGTACAGTTCTGGTCCGGTTCCCAGTCGCTTCCGTACGGCTCTCTGCATCCATTAAACGTCGAAGTCACTATGAATAAGGACCGAACTTTTTCGGATCGGATCAAAACTTTCCCTCCATTTCATCAGAAAGCAACGGCTGGGAGCAGTGTTGGCTTCTGGGTAATGTAGTCCTTTTTGATTGGCGACACAGTATAGACTTATTGAGAGAAAACTGCAAAATGGCGGTGCCTGGCCAAAATATTTTTTCGTTAACTTTTTATCCCGTATTATCTCAATCACGTGAGTACGGTAATATTAAATTTGACAATAGTGTGCCGTGTACATTTTTTTCTCGTGTACAATTTTGCGTTTAAAAAACGTAAAAGAGCGAAAAGTCGAACCGTGAAGTAGCGAGGGACTACTGTACATACCTATATGAGTCCACTGATTCACAAGATATTTTGCTAACTCTGATAAAGTTTTAAATACAGATCTTGTGAGATTTATAAACATTGTGTTTGTCTAAAAGTTACTCTTACACCAAATTATAACAGAACATTTAAAAAGAGATTGAATTTAAAGGTTGATTAGCTGTGGCAACCATCTTGAACCAAGTTGCTCTGCTGTAGCATCCAGGGATCTTCAATTCCCATCCAGTAGCTCATGAGATATTTTGCTAACAAACACACAATAACAAAAGGCTTCATGAAGTTTGCATCTAAAAGAAACATGCACATAGATGTGGAGATATTCCTAAAGCAACATTTCCAATTCTTATTTTATAGAAACAAATCAATAAGTCATGCTGCCCTGTCTTGTACCGAGCACAGTTGAAACTTCCTCATTGGTTCAATGTGTCAACAAAAGATGTCAATTTGATTGGCCGGTACTGAGGGCAGATGGCTATTGATTGGGTGGTCATTAGGAAAGCGCAGCCAGCTGGGAGTATCAGGGCTGACA
Organism: Simpsonichthys santanae; assembly: GCA_031762415.1. Classification (NCBI taxonomy): domain Eukaryota; kingdom Metazoa; phylum Chordata; class Actinopteri; order Cyprinodontiformes; family Rivulidae; genus Simpsonichthys; species Simpsonichthys santanae. Next base: position 12,029,718 of record JARVLU010000255.1, read on the forward strand.
CAGTTAACACCGCGCTCCGCCTTGTCGACCGCTCGTTAACGAACGGCCATCGGCCGAGCGGGACACGGTCATTGACCCGCCGGCTCGCTGCAATCCCTTCCTGCCAGGCTGGAGTGTGAGTAAAGGCTCGCAACGTGCGGTGCTATTGATCCCAGGGTGACATCTGGGCAAACCATATCGAAGTTTCAAATGAGAGAAGAAAAGCGATTTGTAGCTGAGAGCGGGGATTAGGCTGTGGAAGTTGTCTGCCGAAAGGAGAGAAAAGAAAACACACAAATAAAGCGATGATCCTTGAGTTACACTTTGATTCACACCTTCCAAATGATTCAGTTTATTTGGAGCCTAAATATTTTAAAGCAGGGGTTCTCAAACTTTTGGGGTTCAGGGACCTCTTCATAACTCTCATGTTTATTAAATAATTTTCTTTATTTGTCTCTTCAATGCTATGAAAATACAAATATTTGTGTAACAAATACTTAAGACCGGTTATTTAACAGGGTTAATATACAAATTTAATACTTTTAAGAGGGGTATTTTTCATTTAAGACACACTTATTTAACAAAATTTTTAATTTCAGCTCTCAAAAATTGCAGTTTTGATGAAATTAACAGCATCAAAAACCACTTTGAAACTTTATCTATTCGCATAATGAACATAAATGTATTGGCACTTGTTCAAACTATTACAGAAAACTCTTTACATAAACAGAACAGAATCATAACAGCAGTAGTCAGACCAAGTTACAGAGATTAATTTGTAAACAGATTGATGCCGGAATGCAAATAGTGAGTTGTGTACATGTGTGTGTGTGTGTGTGTGTGGGGGTGGGGTGGGGGGGGTGGGGGGTCATTT
>JARVLU010000255.1:12072611-12082915 GCA_031762415.1 Simpsonichthys santanae
TATATATATATATATATATATATATATATATATATACAGCACTAAGATAGTCTACATTTAGAAAAAAAAACACATTTCATCACATTTTAATTAGTTTTCCTTTTTCTTTTAAAACAGAAGATTAAAAATATCTACAAAAGCTGTAAATATCATATAATGATTAATGTATTTTAAATTTACAGAAGCAGCCAGCTGATGATGTAACAGAGTGATTAACTGAATTACATTTACAATGACTGAAAACATTTTTACCCCTGCCCTTTTGTCTTTTTTTAATTATCACATTTTTTTTTTAATTTAGCATACTTCACACAGTTCAGTGCTTTTTATTTTCATAATTGCACAAAGATCACTAAATCACAATTAAATAATGTAGTTGTGATATCTATGCTAAGGTAAAATCCATACCTCTGTGTTATTTGTTGACCCAGATTCACTCAACATCAAGCAAATTTTGCATTTTTAAAACACAAATAAATTTAGAAAAGCCGTAAAGCCTCTGTTATCTATACTGTGCATGGAATATTTGTGCACAGGTTTGAACTGGGTCATGAATCATGATGCATTGTTTTATGGGTTTTAGGAAATCTGAAAAGAACATATTCGTTAAAATCAGAAGACTGTACTGACATAAGCAGCTAGAAAAACATCAAACCAGCACTTAATACAGATTAAAAGAAAGCAAAATTTAATAGAATAAAAAAAATCCCATTAGGAAAATTATTGAGCATGAATAAAATAAATAAAAAAAACCTGGGTCAGCAGATTCTTGGAAAGCACATGATTTACAAAAATAAATCCTTGACATGTAATCATCAGGGAGTTAAAAACGTTTCATGGACTATTAATTGCATCAACTAGTCGTGCTCCAGCTAAGTGTTTTAATGTGAAAACATATTGCTCAAAGAGACGTCTAACAAAGAGGTCTGATGGCTAGAAAAGTTTCCTGATAATGTTTATGCTCCCATGGAGATAAATACATTTGATTTTAAGGACCTCTTTATGGGTTTAATGAGGGTTTTAGCCTCATTGGAAAGCTAGTGAGGCTTTATAGGTCCTGAAAAATTACAGTTTCATTATTGGTGTTATCATTTTCTCCGCATAACGGCTGAAGTTTTAACACAGGAGCAGAAATGTGCTGTGTGTCACAGCTTTCTAATGTTGCAAAATGTTTTATTTTTCTTTCCACCGCGATTCTTCTTCAGGTTAAAACCTATGTAAAGAAAAAATCCAATACGCCCGTGTTTAGATGCTCTTGTTTTACTCGGAATGAAATAACTGTGAGAGGAAAATATTGTCATTCTATCTGTCAGAATGAAGACTTTCATTTTCTTTTTTTTTCTTTTTTTTGCCCCTCAGCTTTCTGCCAACACAAGTCTATCAGCTCACGCAGGTGTGTGATGCTTATGGCTAATTAGTCTTCTCTCCTGGAAAGTGTGGGCTTGTGCAAAGCCAGTGGCTCGGCAGTTAGCTTCCTCTAGATGTTAAAACAACAATTAAGCTGTAATTTATGATGGCTGGCAAAGATCACTAAAGTCCGCTACCCTTTTCTGGAGAATCTAGCCTCACATTTGTCACTGGGGGTGCACAAAGCCTGCAGATTGCTTTAGCAGATGCTGGGGCGACAAGAGTAATAACGATAAACACCTCCGTTTTTTAACATTCTAACAAAGTGTTCCTTTTTTTGAAGTTTAAGGCCATGTTTGCACAAAAACGATTTCTGGTGAAAAATGGAAGAGTTTTGTTGCGTTTGTACTGTTCCATTTGCATGAAAGTAGCGAATGGCTTGTCTGACAACGGCACAATTGGAGAACGGGTTCCAGAGTGCGATGGTTCAAAAACGTCTTTGTGTCTGTTGTCGTGTAACCAGAAAAAAATAGATATTTTCTGTCAGGGAATCCCTGGCTCATGCGCAGTATAACCCAAAACATAATGGCTTCTTACGATCCACAGAAAAAGAAACGATTGACAATGGTGGATACCAGAATATTTATGCTTCTGACTCTTACAAATCTAACTACAGCTCTCCAACACAGTGCTCGTTCCTGTATTTTCCCTGGACTGCTTTCAGTTTGGAGATCGCCTGGGCTATGTGGTTTTCTCGTGAAGGAAGTATTTTTCCATTTGCTTCCCAATTGGGGGCCAAGATGGGGTAGAGGCAGGGCAGCCAATTCTGGACCCAAAAATCCTAGGCTCAATCCCCAGTCATTGCACATCTCATGGTGTCTCTGAACAGCACATCCCATCCCCAATACTGCCCCAACAGCTGCACACCACCCCACCTGGGGGTTGATGGGCCCAATGTAGATAACCAATGTCGCCATTTCATGGGAACATACAATGATGAAAACACACAACACATTATTATTATTATTATTAGTAGTAGTAGTAGTAGTAGTACTGCTCCAAGTAATCTTTATATATTTCTGCGTACATCGACTTGCATAATTCCAAGTCAATGTGCTCTTGAAATTTGGAGGTTCTATAATTCAGTCACCCTAAGCAACAGTTGAACCTCGTCGTCTGTCCATAGAAATATTTTATTCTCTGCCATCTCAACTGTTGTAGAGGCTTTCAGGTAGAACTTTTTTTTTATTTATTTATTCTTTTTTTTTTTTAATGCATGCAGACTTAGAGTTTCAAGTTTCAAACAACATAGCACCAACTAGTGGTGTGGCGAGGGAATTACAACTTTTCTATGTCTACCGTTGCTGTGTAAACAGAGATTGCAATTGGAATGTTTTCATGTAAATGTGTTAATAGAAATGGAGAAACAAATCAATTTTCACTGGATCGTTGCCGTGTAAACAGGGCCTTGCAGTTTATAGCCTTTTTTTTTTTTTTTTTTTTGTATTTTAGGCTCCAGGTGTCTTTAAACTCTAGCTTTGACTTGGGTCATGCGTCTCCACTGTAACAGCTTGTTTAAACTGCTGACATCTTCTGAGAGGTCACAGATGATCACAGTTTCATTCATGAAGTTGCCAAGCAACAGGGGTGACAGAAGCTGTAGCTATTCTTGAAACATTGGTCATTGTGTGTGACCAAAACATTAAATCTAGAACGATGACAGCCATGAATCTCACCTTGCACCATCAGTGGCCAATCCATTTTTTATTTATTTATTTTTTTATTTTTTTATTTATTTTATTTTTTTTTTTTATTTTTTTATTTTTATTTTTTTTTTTTTTTTATTGCAGTGGTCATATATTAAAAGAAGTAAGAGAGGACAATTCCTCATACACAAACATGATTTTATTGTTTTTTTTTTCTTTCTTTTCAGCTATTCTTTTAATAAATATCTATATAAACTGATGAGCTTTCATCTTCATTAAATAAACAAATATTTTCTTTTTTTTTTTTTTTATCTGTACAAAGATGTAACAGATTGGTGCATCTAGATTTGATGCCAAAGCTGCATTGGTTTGCAGCTGCTCTACAGATGCAGCTTCATTGTGCACATTCATCTCAACATCCCTATAATGACACGGGCTAAGCTTAAAGTTACCAGACAATTCTCAGGATGGAGGAAGAACAGACAAAGAAAAAAAAATATTATGGCTTATGTGATTAATTCCTCTATAAACATTTTATAAATCATTAATAATTGTTTATTATGCATTAATTAAGGGTGGCAGAGACAAAACTGACCAGTTTCTTGCCAAATAGTGAGCCAAATCTGTTCACATATACAGTATATTTCATTTAGAGTTGTTATATTAAACATGTCAGACTAAGTTACTACCTTGTAAGCATAATAGGCATTTATAAACTTATTTTTTAGCATATAATATTAGTTGTAGATAATTATAATGCAGTGATTAAAGTACAATATTATATGCTGAATAAATTAAGTTAGCAAATGCTTATTGTGCTTAAAGGTAGTAACTTAGCCTGTTTAATATAACAACTGTAGATGAAACAGGTGAACATATTTGGTTCACTATTTGACAAGCAACTGGTAGTTTTGTATCTCTGTCACTGTTAATTAATGCATAATTAGCAGTTATTAATGATTTATAAAGTGTTTATAGAGGAATTAATAATGTATATATAAACTATTTATTATCTATCCATAAGGGGAGCTTTATTGTAAAGCAATACCAGTAATTATTTTTATAAATGGCAGCTTCCCCATTTTTTTTTTAGGTTAGTTGACTAAATTAATTTATAGTTCATGGCAAAGTAATCCCTGACTGCAGTGACATCCAATAGATGGAGCTCTTGTGACCTAGAAAAAAAAAAAATTCTCAGAACATCATTTGTCCAATTTGTCTGCCTTTTTATTTCTTAAACAAATTTTCACTATTACCAACTATTTTGGTATTTTTTTTCTCATCTAAGTTTGTTCTTGAAAAAAAAAAGGAACACATTTGTTTATGAGCATGAGGCTGTAAAGTACTTAAGAATGAGACATTGGTCATAGTTTAAAAAATAACTTGAAGGTCAGACACATTTAATTGTTTTGTTTTTAGTGCATCAAATGCAAAGTGGGCCTCTTGTTGAGAGTGTTATTGGCTCTGACAAACTAATACAGTGCCATTTACCCTTTGAATGCCTTTCATCCACAAGAAGTGTCTGCATGCTTTTTATTCATATTTAGTATTTGGTCGTTGCATGAACTGTGAGCTTTCATCCCCTTTGAGAGAAAGAAAATAAGCCCAGCATCTTCTGGGAATGACTATAAAAAAATAAAATAAAAAGTTGTTAGCGGAGCACACTGCCTGCTGGATGCGGAGCTGAACCACTGAAGCTTCAGTTGGATAAAAGTAAAAGTAATATCTTACATGTCTCTGTTTATCTCAGCGAAATACAAAATCAAACACAACCTTTTGTTAAAACAAAAAAACAAAAAAACAAAACATGAATAGGACCTAAAAACTAAAATAGAAAGTTTCTCTTCCCACTGCTGTTTTCTTATTATTACTATATATATATATATATTTTTTCCAACCAGGGTATAAAATTCATGCAACAATATTACTCTGACTTAAACCTAATTATTAACATTTTGTGTTTGTAATTGCACAGATACTTATTCAAAAATGTTATCTTCAACAGGTTGTTTCGTCCAGAAGAAAACATTCAGGAGGATTAAAAGCATCTTTAACCCCTTCGTTGTTTTGCTCCAGTATTTGTTCCCCTAAACGTCACATTTCGGATGCCCTCCTCGCTGACTTGACTCGGCACGTGTTTGGAACGGCTGAATTCACTTTTTAAATATGCCTTTTCTCTAGAGGTCCCATCCCCATGTGACGTGACCTGCATAACTAATTCCATTTAAAGGGGAATAACGTTAGGGCTCCCACTGTTCTGCCTTCTATTTGCATAATTTTGTTTGACATCCAGAAAAAAGGACATTAACAGTAACTGTAAAAGAGTAACGGAGGCAGATCAATACCTGATTTCAACGTCTTTAGCAGCATAGGGGGTCCAGATCGGGATGTGTCCCCCTAATTCAGATTCACGCAGGATTCTCATGATGCTGCCGCAAGTTCCTGATAAGGCAACACAGTTGATCTACCTTTCTTAATCTCTGACAGACACGTTCGCACAATCGATAGTCTTTTACTTTTTTTTGTTGCAAAGACAAGATTGATTGCCAGCAGTCGCCTTGTGCTCAGTCCCGCTTCTCGCTCTCCTCATTATAGTTTCAATTAGAAATTCTCCTGAGACCATCACCCCTGGGAGGCACTAAAGTCCAGGGGCCTCCTGCGGTTCACAGCAAACACTGCATTTTGATGGAATGACCTCTGACCCAAGCGTTATTCAGGACGAGAAGTAAAAGAAGTCAAACAAGTGGATTACGCAGGGGGGAGGGGGCGGGGGGGCCTCTGTTGGCGGGACACTTGGGGATGACCGGGGGGAAGTTGTGGCTCGCGCCAGTGAGGCGGAACTAATCGCAATCTTACCTTCTCATGAAATATTAAACGCCTGTTCTTATTTTAGCCGTCCCCAAAATGCTGCCTTTTCACGAGGCGATGTGCAACGGCATCTTGTTGTGATCGTTGTTTCTTCCCGCTGACAGCTGTATGACCGCCGATAAGCCGGACTGTGTGCGCTGATCAAGTAGTGAGACAAGCATTCAGAGCAGCAGCAGCAGCGCAGCAGCAGCAGCGCTGTAGTCACAAGGAGCCGTGGCAGCAGAGGCAGCAGCAGCAACACTATCAGTCACAGCGCAGGCAGCAGCGACAGCAGCAGCAACAGAAAAAAACTCTCCTGTCCTTTTTTCCCGCTTCTTTTCTGGAGTTGTTTCCCCACTCAAGAGGACAGAAGCCGGGGAAGTGGGAGGGAAGTGATCCAGGGCTGATAGCTGCCATCTAAAACAAAAAAAAACCAAAACGCAGACCTGGCTGCCCACATGCCTATCGAATTTGTTTGCAAAATCAAATTTGCAGAGGAGGATGAGAAGCAGAAAAGCCAGCAAGATGGGGACAAGGAGAGCCTGATCGAGGAGAGCTGTACACCACCGGTCAAAGACTTGGCTGGGTTTGCCAACTCCTGCTCCCTCCATGGGATTAACCACATCTTTGTCTCTGGTCGCCTGGGCATCCGGCAGACTCTGTGGGCTCTTGCCTTTTTGACTTCTCTCGCACTCTTTCTGTATCAAGCCGCGAAGTGCGCCATCTCTTACCTGGAGCATCCGCATGTCACGGCGCTGAACGAAGAGGCGACCCCTGAGATGGTTTTCCCCGCCGTGACCATCTGCAACATCAACCGCTTCCGCTTCTCTGCTCTGACTGACGCTGACATCTACCACCTGGCGAACTTGACAGGTCTGCCCCCCAAAAACAGGGATGGACATAAACCCACCGATTTGATGTATCCCGCTCCTGACATGCAGGACATCTTCAACAGGACAGGGCATCAGCTGGAGGAGATGCTGATGAGCTGCAATTTCAGTGGACAGAACTGCTCGGCTGACGACTTCTCTGTGGTGAGTGCAAAACTTTCAAGAAGTTCTGCCTTTTTGCTCAACTCTCGCTCTGCTACATGAGCAACTTGGGATGATTTGGCTGCATTGCACGTTTTCCTTCTTTTGTCATTTTAAGCCTTTGATGGTGTTTTTGTTCACATAAAGCTACTGATGAGAGGGAAATCAAAGCGAACGCTGTGAGAGAAGAGGACTTCTTTGTTTTTAAACCCATCTCCATGGGGCATTTGGTTCCCACGGCACAGTTCAGCATGCAAGATGCAAGGCTTTTTGCTCAGTCGCTGAGCTGCAGCTCCTCTCCACGGTCCAAGCAGCAACAGTGTTTCTCTTCAGCCGTGCAATCTGTCAAGTCCAACAACAAAGTCTGCTCCCAGTAAGGGAAAACACAGAGTTGTCACATTTAGTTGTGCACTTTAATTTCTCCAAAGCAAACTGTGCTTTAATGCTGCCTCTCCCAGTTGCTGGGAGGGCATGGCAACAAAACTGTCATAGAAAATAACTAAGTCTCTTCTTTTCACCCTTTTTTGCATCTCTCCCCGTCGCTCCCACTCTCACCGCTTGACATTGCAGAGCGGCTGCCTCTCGTCTGCTCTCTGCTCTGAGCTCTTGCACCTTTCGGGGAGGGAGGGAGCAAAGCTTCTTCAATGTTGTATTTCAGTCCTGCTGCTGTTAGGATTAAATATTTAAAGACTGACATACATGATTTTTGCATTAGCTAGAATGACTAAAATGAATGAAACAATTTCCATGAGAGGGAAAGAATGTGTGTGTGTGTGTCTGTGTGTGTGTGGAAGAGGGAAAAAAAGGAGAGAGTGAAAGGATCAGATGAAAGGAGGGGAGTTTGTGCATTTTTTTTTTTCTGTGCACTGTTTATTTAAAGCATTGTCCTTACAGGAGATGGATTCCCCCATCTCTGCTGCAGGAAAAGGAATATGCAATTGCTTCAGGGATGATAAACTGCTGGTGTCAAGTCCTAATAGAGAGTGTTGAACATTGACTGCTTATTTTTATTTATTTATCAATTTTGATGTAAAATATTCAAATGCTGAGACGGCGTTTTTTTGGTTTTTTTTTTTCCCTTTAAGATTCAGACGTAAAATCACCACTGACGTTAAAATTGAATAGCTGTTGCAGAGCACTTTTTAAAAACCCTTTTCATAAAGCAAAATAAAACGCCATGCTGAGAAACGTGGATGAAATTCTCACACCAGCGTAAAAACTTTGTATGAGCTGGACTTCAACATCCTGAGATACTTTTACACTCCACGGAGTAATTAGCAGATGCATCACATCATAAAATCTCCATCCTGTGTCAGTCCACGCAACATCCCGGAGCTCTCCACTTTGTTCCAGATTAACGTCCTGTTCAAAGTTCCCCAAGCTGCTGTGATGTCTCTGTCACCTGTGTGATCTGCTTTTTTTTTTTTTTTTTCTGGATCTGTCAGTTAGATTTGTACCGTGCTGCTTCCCTGCATGACAATCCCCTCACTCCGTGTCCTGGTAGGGGAACGCAACTTCAGAGGAAGGACTGGGAGTTGTGGGACATAAGCAGCAACAAGGGTGTGAACAGAGACACGTGCAAGCGCACTTCCTGTGCTCGTCTGTGCATGTAACTGCAAATCCTGTGTCATTTGCACCAGCAGAGTCATTATGACTGTCGATGTCCTATTAATCACATGCACACATGCACGAACGCAGAGAGGAACCCCACACAAATGGGTCATTATTTGTGTTCTCACGGGGCCCCCTCCTTCAAGATTGGCTCCTTGTAATGTGCTTTCTTTTGATTGATCATCCCAGGAGCAGCAGATGTTTTATTTTGGTAATAGCTTCATGGATCCAGGGCTCTTGGGTTGGGGGGGGGGGGGGGGAATGATGAAATATAATTCCAGTGTTTTCTGACATTTTAGTGTTTTTGTGAGCGGACTGGGATCTGTGGCATTGACTTTTAGCTTGTATTTGTTTTTATAAAGGCCGTAATTTGATAATTAAATGGTAAATATGTTGTCTGAAAGATGTGGAGTTAAATTCATCCCCCCCCCCCCACAGAATTGTGAACTGACATCTGCGTATTTGAGTCTCGAGCGGTCTGTCTGCTCCAATTTATGGCAGAAAAAATACACAGTCACGTAATGGAGAAATTTGTTTTCTGCTCTTCAGCAGCAGCAGACTGACATGATTATTTGACGTAGGTAATAAGGCCATTTGTTATAATTAAATATTACATTATTGACTTGGATTAATCACAGGAGATAAAGCTGATTCAACAAGCCATGAATAAATAGATTAGCATTTTTTTCTTCCAGTCTAACTCTGAATAATTGTTCATCCAGTGTGTGTAGTTCTGTCGCTGAGATGAGCAGCCAGCCCTTTGGCTTTCCTTTTTAAACAAAGCTATGAATTGGTTTGCTCTGACTCTCAGCTGTGTTTGCTGCTGCATTATCAGACTTTGCTCTCAGCAAGGACAGAGCCTCTCTGCATATATTCATACAAACATCTGAGCTCCTTATAGGGTGGCAAGTGAAGAGATCTATAAAAATCTGTGTTAACGGGCAGCTCTGAAGAGCTCTTCGCCTTCAATTTGTCATTTAACTGACTGAAGCCTCTGTTGTGTATTTTATAGGTAATTGCATGTGTAAGCCACCGATGAAGCCTCCCCTTCCTTACTTGGTTTTACCCTTCACTATAGAAAGAGACCTTAAACCAAAATAAACTACAAATTTAAAGTAAGATGGTAGGAAAATTGCCATTGCCATTTAAAACCAAGCATTGCTTCTTGAAATGCATATCTCTGTCTTCCGTATCAGAGTTTTTAAACTAACTAAGACTGATTCACTGCTGCTTTGGTTAAATTTTGAAAATGGTCCATCTCATTCAATATTGCGCCATCTTGCAAGACGCGTTAGCTTTTAGAGTTGAGTGTTTAGAAAAAAATCTCAACTGCTGCGACAGTAGTCCCTCGTTGCTACGCGGTTTGTTTTTCGCGAACTCGTTCTGCCGTGGTTTTTCAAAGAAAGATTGGACATGACACACAACTGGCTGATTGATGGATGAGCTGCACGATTGGTATGGAATTTTTTATTTAAAATAAATAAATTAAAATTATTTAGCACCTGTGTGCAGCCCACAGCTGTGGGAGAAGCTTCCTCCTGCAGCTGATCAGCTGATCTTTGCTGTGCATAGACACCAGCTGGAGTGCAGAGTGGAGAAGCGGGCGTGGCCGAGAGTGCAGCCGGAGACAGAGAGCTAAGATCATGACATTATGTGCTCTTTTAGAGCATTTAGACTTTAGAAACATTGTTTAGAATATTGAAAGAGTGTGGCAAGGATATACAGTATATATATATATATATATATAGATATATATCTATAT
>JARVLU010000255.1:12102750-12115358 GCA_031762415.1 Simpsonichthys santanae
ATCCTTCTGTTATTTAGATTGAAAAAGTCTGCACAAAATATAGATCAACAAAATCCACCACAAAAACTAAAGTGCAGATGTAGTTTCCCAAAATAACTAAATAAAATGAAGCATAAGAGCTGTTGAGCATAAATGTAACATACAGCAAAATATATGTTGCCTTAAATGAGCTATAACTTCCAGAACTTGTGACAAGTCGTCCAGCTGACCCTGAAGCTTGTTGGTGTTTCAGCTTCCTCTCTTCCTGCAGGAAAGATTAATTTCTCTGATGCTCTGTCTTTGATCACCTGCCTCTTTTCTTTGTCCATGGACTGTGGAACTCGAGGAACAAACCTGCGCGTGTTTATACCGTCAGCCTAGAGCGGGGTGGGGGGAGAGGAAAAAAGCCAAGCAAGAGGGAGAGACAGTTGAGCCATCACCCAGTTTAGAGCTGGGTGGAGGATCTCAGCCAAGCTGCACATTGTTTGTTTTTAGCATTTTTACTAGTTAGTATTGTGCGCGGTTAATTAGTGTTACACCAGTACCGACATGTGGATGGGGGAGTGCGCAGTTCGGTTCGGTAGTTGGGCGCGCTCGGTTCTGTTACAGGGGCGGGGCAAACACTGACGTACTTGCGTCATGAAGTTATAGCATATCAAGATATAATTTATTTTCCCGGGCAAGCCTTTTTTTTAACCAGTATTATCGTGAATGATATGATATGGCCCAGCCCTAGTCTGAGAGCACCAGAGGCAGGGAGCTGAAATCATGACATTCTGTGCTCTTTTAGAAACATTGTTTAGAGTATTGCAAGAGTATGGTAAAGGTTTAAAACACCTATATACATATATACTGTATACCTGTATATAAACTACTACTTACTACTTGTACTATTCCTACTTTGTGGTTTTTCACTTATTGCGGGGCTTCAGGCTAAAGATCCCCCACAATAAATGAACACTAAACAATATGCTAAAAGATCTAAGATATATGCTAAACACTAATAATGTAAAATAATATGGTATGTTAAACAGCAGCCCAATATTTTTAATTAGGTTCAGTTTCCTTTAGGTATGTGAAGCATAAAGAAGAGTGTCAGCCTGTTCGTGAGGTTCAAGAGTGTAAAGGTGGATCTTTAGTGGCCATGGTACAGCCACCATATCTCCAGAGCACACTTTTCCAAAAATACAATATGTCTGCATTCAAAGAAAATTGTAATTTTTGCTTCAGTTTTGAATTAAGAGAAGGTAGAGACACTTTGTCCATCTTTATTAATGTCAATAGTTCAGCTTTAATTGAATATTGCTTTATTAAAGCCCACCATCCTCCTATAGCTTCACTACATCTTTTCTATGACTTCAGCTCACATACGATGGTTTGAGAGAAAATTATAAATGGCCCAGTGCCGTAAGACGTTTGGCTCTAACCTGCTGCTTCAGTGTGCTCTGTGTCTCCACCTGCATGCCAAGGTCTGAACTCTCACCGTTCTGTTAGATCACTGGGCTGAAACCGTTGGCTCTTTGTATATGTCATTCACAAGGTGATCTCTGAACTTTTATGGTGTTCTTCCTTTCTTTGCTTAAGTTGCAGGAGCTTACGGCCTCGTTGCTTGAACTTTGAACTTGTTCACAACATTTCTCTAACAAAATAATGTGCACACCCAAACAAATTTGTATGCTGTACAGTGGCAACACTTTTCCATCCATCCAACCATTATCTTTTACCTGCTTCTTCCATTTTGGGTCACGAGGGTCGCCGGTGCCCATGTCCAGCAATCACAGTGCGAGGGGTGAGGTACACCCTGGTTGGGTCGCAAGTCCATCACAGGGACACAGAGACAAACAATAATTCACTCTCACTCACACCTAGGGTCAATTTAGAGTTACCAATCAGTCTAACGTGCATGTTTTTGGTCTGTGGGAGGAAACCGGAGTAAGAGGAAACCCACGCATGCATAGAGAGAACATGCAAACTCCATCCAGAAAGGCCCCGACCGGGATTTGAACCAGTGACCTTCTTGCTGAGAGGCAGCAGCTCTACCAGTTGCGCCACAACCCTTTTCATTTGAGAAAATAATACTTTCCAAGTTTTTATATTTCTTAAAAGTATAGTTTTCTCAGATGTTTGGGGTGGCTGAAGATTAATTTATGGTGGTAAAGGCCACCAATGGCCAATCCCTGGCATCACCATTGCACCTGGTGCTGGATAAAATTTCTCCCTTCGCTCACCAGGATCAATCACTCTGCACTACATCAGACAACAAACAAAAACTAACTCTGTTTATACACAGTGTAACTCCTACCCACTTTTTTATCTCACAGCAAAAACATTAAGGTTTACTTGCATTCTCTGTTTAATTCCAGTCCAGAAAAAAAACATCTACTTTTGACTTTTCCCTCTTCAGGGGTCACCACAGTGAGTCATCCTACTCCAGCTCTGTCCTCTGCATCCTCTGTCCTCACTCCAAGTACATCCATGTCCTCTCTTAACTGCATCCACATATCTCTTCTTTGTTTGTTTTTTTCCTGGCAGCTGCATTTCTAACATCCTTCTATCAATATAACCACTGTCCCTCCTCTGGACATGTCCAAACCATCCCAGTCTGACCTCTCTAACTTTATCTCCCAGTTGTTCAACCTGTGCTTTACCTCTGATGATCTTTCATGAGTAACACTTAACACGATATACTCAAAAACGTATTAATTCTGTAAAAACACACGCTCTTTACACAGAAACAAACACAGAAAAGAAAGAAATTACTAGAATGTTTGTATCCGCGTGTGAATTCATGCATATGCATGTTTTGCTCAAGACACAAGGTGAGTGCACCGCCCAGAGTGAGGAGGTGAAGATAGACAGATAGGGATGGCTGAACAAGCAAGAGGCCAGAGTGCTTTATCACAGCTGTTTGAAAGTGGCACACACACAGACCCACCTTGATGTGCACACACACAGTTCAATACAGCACTAAACATCAAGGGTAATAATTTGTAAGCAGATAAATAAAGCCAGCTGTGGACAGGAGCCGTTTACAGGCATCATTAGGGACGAGAAGGTCAGGAGAAACGATGGCATCGCTGGATGAAGCTGACAGCTAAAAGAGGCTGACAGGGAGATGTGGGTGATGAGAAAAATCTGCTGCGAGTCTCAACAAAGGAAACAATGTGAAAACTGTGCATCACATGTATACACAAGCTATTCTGTCTCTGTAAGATGCAATAATACGCCTCTGCCATCTTCAAACAGTTTCAACCCCAGACACTCTGTTCATGCGAGAAACTTTCATGAACGGTAACACTGCTGACAGTTTCTCATTTAATGTTTATTTTGGTAAAGTATTATAATATTCCTGCAGAGGGGGAGTAGTGGCACAGAGGTTAGTGAAGTTGGGAGGTCGCTGGTTTGATTCCTTGTACAAACATCAAAATGTGGGTGGGATGGGTGAAACAACCACACTTGCCTCCACCATCACTTTCCACACCCTGGCCTCTTGATCAAGACTGTTAAACCCCCATCATCTTCTGCCCCCGGGCGCCCTAGAAATAGCAGCTCTCTGCTCCACACAGAGGGCTGTGGTAGCTCAGTGGCCTGTGGTTGTGTCAGGAAGGGACACCTGCTGTAAAAACGATTGCCAAGTCTCCGTGCGAGATGCATGTAGTTCGCTGCTGGTTCCCCTGAGGAAGGGAGCAGCCGAAAAAACAAAACAATTACAGGTAGTCTCCAACTTACGAACGAGTTCCGTTCCTACGCCCGTTCGTAAGTCCAAAATCGCCGTAAGTCGGAAAATACGTCCAAACGGCCCCTCATACATATAGTACTGTATTTTTTACAAGCACTTAGCCTATCCTAACACATTACCCTACATAATTATCAAAAAACCAAATACATTTAGGAGCCATAATGAAGGGGAAAAAAGTTAATTTCTTACTGGGAGCTGGTCATTTCTTCCTCCGTCTGTTAGCATGTTAGCTCGTTGCACGTCCAAGCTCTGCAGCTTCCTGCTGCTTCACGCGGTCCACAGCGTTTACAGCAAGGTCTGTTAGCATGTTAGCTCGTGCACCTCCGGTCCAGCTCTGCCGTTCTGGCGACACCATCCACTCGTCCATGAGGTCCGCACCTTTTGTTTACGACGTAAAACTGCCCTCCTAACCTCCTCTGCTCCGGTCTGCCTGTACAGTAGTAGGTTTCCATTGAGCGCGTGTCAAGCTCCCCCCTCCCTCCTGCTCCCTCCTGTAAGTTTCGTTTCGATACCGTATATACTGGTGTAAAGTCGCATAAACGCCGTAACTTCAAAGCAAAGCTTTTCAACGGGAGCGTGTTCATGAAGTCGAATCGCCGTAAGTCGAGACCGCCGTAAGTTGGGGACTACCTGTATAAGGTTTTACAAAAATGTCCATGCATGGCTATTGATGTACGGTAATTGAAAAAAATTGAACATCTTTCAGTGTTTACGCGTCAATAATATTCAAGAGTGAGTTTTTAATTAATCGGCTGATCCACTCTGCTATTGGCGTTGCATATTCAGAAAACAGAGAGGCAAGTCATACAGAGTAAAAATATGTACCTTTACTTTGTATTTTTGACAACTGGAGCAGAATTCGTTTAAATTGCTGCATTATTTGTCTTAGACTTTTTTTTTTTTGTAAACTGCAACGTCAGACAGTTCCACTCCACACAAAAATGTGAACCGCTCTTTTGATTTCCTGTAGCTGATTCTGGACTTATCAGCAGTATAGGTTGGTGTGATTTGAGGTCACTGTGATTTGGAATTAACAAAGTGTCTTTAGTGTGTGTCCCTGTGAAGTGGTAATCCTTAGCTGTGGTTGATTACAATCCTCTGATGTTGCATCTCTGAAATTAGATGCTATCCATACAAAGATAAAATGACAGACCTGACATTTTGTAAATAATAATTAAAAAAAACCCTCAAATGGCCAAACCAGTCAATGAGCGAGCTAACTCAAGCAGTCAATACCTGCATCGCACTCACAAACAGAACCCTCACAGTTTCATCACCGATTTTCCAGTGTCTTATTACTCCTTCCAGAGGTTACCTTTTATCTTTTCCTTCCCCGCTCCATTTGACAGCCCAGGTTGACTCCCTCAAGTTTCAGAGAGCTAATAATATGTGAATTAAAATAAATAAATGACTGTCTTCTTATTCTGTTCCTGCATTCACCCCGTAACAGTTCATCCTCTCCATCCTTCTCCTCCTTGCTTTTTACATCTTTTGGGAATATTTTTTTTATGTCTCCTTGGCATTGCACAAGAGTTGAATCACTTCACAAATGATAACTGGTATTTATCTCCAGAGATTAGACTGTCAAAAAATACCTTGTTCGGCACATTTTATGTGAAAAATTACTTCTAATGCATGCAGCGCGTTAATGGTAACATGTGCAAGGAGAAAGTATCTCATACCATTAATAGATGGAATACTTTGTGAAGCATTTTGTGGCTACAGTGACGTTAAATGTACCTTGTCAGATCAACTGGTTGCATCGATTAGAAAAACAGCCTGAAGCGAAGACCTCTTCCTGAACCTGCTAATCCTACAATACGAATCATTCATGAGCGCGGTTAGATCAATACTGACAGTGGCTGTGGAAAAGGTGTGAAGCTCTCATGCTGGAATTTTCAGCTGAGTCACGTGTTTCATGTGTCGAGTTAAACACGGCTGTTGCTGATGTTACTCTTTTGGTTGCTCCCGTCTGCAGGGACCACCACAGTGAGCAAACAAAGATTTGGCAGTTGTTTAATGTCGATTGCTCTTCCTGAAGCACCCTGGTCACAAACCTGCAGCTTTAGGATTACAAGACCATGGCACTGACCGCTGAGATACTGCAGCCCAATGCCTAACTTAGCAAAGGTATTATGATATTAACAAATCATAACTTAAACCCTAAAAATAGTGCTTGCTTTAAACCATTTAAAACTATTTGCAGTACTTGCAAAATAGGTACACTGGTAATCTAAGTGACAAAACTAAATATGGCCTATTTAACTAAAGGATTGCACAACATTTTGAAGTTTCTAACCCAAGATCGTCTGTTTTTAAATACAAAACCCTAGCAAAGGGAGATGTGTGCCTCAATCTGTGCTGCAAACTGAATGGTATAGCTGCCATTATGATAGAATGACCACGTTTAAGTAGTTTTATGCATAAATCCTTTCTAGAGGAACCACATGTCAACTTAACTACATTTTAGCTGTATAATGCAACACTGTTTCTACTCATACCTTGCATCTCATGACTTTGTGCTTCTTTAAATAAAAAGGGCTTAATTTTGATGAAGCGATGAATATATAAGTTGATGAGGCTGTTGTCCCACATTTGGCTCTTTTTTTTTTTTTTCTTCAAGATAACCAAACACACACTTTCTGCAAAAGTGAAGTTGGAACAATTTCTTTTCACTATAGACATGCTTGGTGGAGTTTGGGATTTAATTACCAAAGTCTGTTTGTAAATCCGGCAGAAAAAATAGAAGAGGACAGAAAACAAGAGGGTGAGGCAGAGATGCCAGACAATAGAGTAAAGTCAAGAAGAGACTGGTGGTGAGAGGTGTTTTTACTGGAATTAGATTGTTCCTGAGTGAGTGTGAGTCTGGTTCTCTCTGTGGACCTAATGGTGATGGATGGTCCACCACTTTGAAACTGTGAGAAACACAAAGTTACAGAAACAGCACAATGAGTTGTACGCACACACACTCATTCAGTTAAAATGCACACTTTCACAACACAAAGCACTTTCAGAAAGTGAGTTTGCTGCTTAATAAGGTACACAAGATTGGGTCATTCCAAACAAACAAACAAAAAATAAAACTGTCAAATATAAAAATAAAAAAATAAACATTTGTTTTGTAAATTTCCCTGTAGCAACATCGATGGAGAAAAAAATAAATCCTGAAAAACCATGGACAAATTATTTGTTTGTGTTGTAGTAAAATATTTGCAAAAAAAGCAGATTTACAAAGAACTTCTCTAAAAAAAATCTAATAAACAGAAATTTTTAAAATCGCTTGATAAAGAATTACGGAGTGCATCCATTTATTGAGAAAATGTCATAAAAACTTTTAAAATCTTCCCAATCCTGTATATTTTCATTGTTATTTTTATTACAACACAGACATTGACTTTTTATATAAGTATACTAAAAAATGTGAGTGCAATTATTTGCAGCATGAAAGAACATATTGTGTAACAGTAATTTTGAGACAAAACAATGTTGCTAAAAAGCTTCAACCTTACAGACCTGGATAAACAAAATGCTGAGTGCTTTGCTGATTACACAAAGTATACATCTTCTGGACAGATTATTTAAATTACGTAATGCTTTGAATGAACTGGACACTGGTGATATGACACAGGGCTGTGCACTATTAATACTCAGACAAAGGTAAACACAAAGTTCTTTGTTCTTTAAATCTGCTGTAAACAAGAAACAAAGTCCACGTTTGGAGGTCAGAAAGTTGTTGTAGGATTAGCTTCTCGGAGTTTTGAGTTCAACTACAGTTTAACCCCACCAAAGGGTACCATGTGCCTCGCAAAGTGATGCAAAAAAGTGCATGTTCATTGTGTGTGGGGATGCACGATATTGGATTTTTGGCCGATATTCGACATGCCAATATGTTAAAACTTATTTGGCCGATAACCGATACCGATATTTTTAATATGCTTTCCTTTGTCAGAACATAGCCTCTTATTCAGGCTTATGTGATACAAAAATTGTGTAACAGCTGTAAGAGCTGGTGACATATATTCAGTAGCAGCCATATGCATAGCACTTTAACTTATATTAAATGAAAAGTGTTAAATATTATTTATTAGCATTAGTTGCCGGCGATGCAGCTGTTTCACTTGTGGAGGTTTGTTCCAGGTTCCTAGCTGCAGTGTGGGATCCTCTGCACTCCTGTGCATGAAGGACAGCCTTTTTAAGTTGAATGTTTTCGTCTATCCATTGTGCCGTAAGACTAATCATGCTAACGGGGCTAACACTCAACGTCTGTGGTAAAACTCACCCAAATGCTATCGGCTATTAGCTTCTCAATGATGTTGGAAATGACGGCTGGTAACTTGGGTAAGTCTATGTTGGAAAAATATCTCCAACTATGGACGATGTAGTGAGGCTCAACGTAGCCCAAAAATCTTCAGACTCCGACATCCTCAACAACAAAAAAATTTCCACACCGCTGACATTTTGACTTCTTCCTCTCCGCCATGATCAGATCAGGTTGGCATGTGTGACGTCATCATGTTAAGCTGGTGATGCAGACACCCTTGTCACTAGGCTGACGTACAGAAATAGCACCTTTTATATGGTGTTATTTTGATGGAATGGCCGATGTCTAATATTTAACTTTAAAGCTAATATATGCCGATACCGTGATGATAATATTGTGCATCCCTAATTTAAACAAGTTAGTCTGATTGAGTCACGAGAACTCATTTTCTCGAGAGACCCGTTTTACATAGACAACATATAGAGTACAGACAACAATTATTCAACAGAAAACAATTCAAATCAAATAAAATGTTATAAACAGTCAAATCAAGGTGTCATATACTGTAAAACAAGGTAAAAATACTAAACACAATAACATATTTGCGTTAAGTTTCTATTGACATTATCAAATGTTTAAAATCCCTTAAAGAAATCAAAGTCAACAGCTTCAGATATTTTTTGTAAGGTGTTCCACGTTACAGAAGCAGAGTAAGAAAATGCCTTTTTTGCCGAGTTCAGTTTGCACTGAGGGGACGCTGCAGGTGATGAATCCTTGAGAGTGCATGCTGTAACTGCACTGATGATGTGTCATGTGGGAGGAGCTATAGGAAGGCAGCTGACCAAGGAGTGATTCATAGATGAAAATGAACCACTCTGAGAGCTACTTTCTGTGTCTGCTAAGGTTGATTAGCTGAGGCAGCCATCTTGAGTTGAGCTAAAACCTATCATTTGTAGATGTACATCTAATTACTGTCTCAGAGTTTCATTAAAACCAAACCAGTGGCTAATTTTGATAGCAAACAAACAAATACACACAGCCACGAGCAAAAACATCATCACCTACCGTTTGGCCCATGGCAGCTGCTGATAATTACATACAAGTAGACTCATTCCTCACATCTCTGCTTTGTGTCCACATCCTGTGTTATTGTTCCCCAACATCCCTCTGGGGTTCTACCAGACAGTATGATCCTGGTTGGTTGTTGGGCCACGGGACATTGCTCTGCAGCAGGGCTGGTAAACAACCACATGTACAAAATATACACATTATGTATAACTCACACGTGCACAAACAAGATTCAAACATTTTGAAGAACATTCTCAAGAAGCCTTGGGGACATATGTGAAGAATGTATTTAATTAGATAAAGTTCTGTATCTGGTAGTGTGACTGAAATGAGTTGAGATGTGTTTACCTCTGGGTGACACAACCATAATCTCTCAATCAGGGGGACTGCTCCTTGTTCATGCAGCCCGATCACATAAAATCTTCATATCACCATAAGCTCAGTGAGAAACCACACTGTGAATTGTACTGAAGTTAAACTGCCAAGCCTTGTCACCATGTAGGCAGAGACTGAAATTAACTTGTGTGCACCCTGCCAAGGGGCTTGAAGCTAAATAAATAAATAAATAAATAAATAAATAAATAAATAAAAACCTGTCAAAAACGCTGATTTTTTTTTTCTTGTTTTGCAAAATTGATTTAAAAAAATAAATCCACAAAATCATTTGTGCTTTTATTATTTTTTCCATAACTGTTGTTGTTTTTATAGTTTTGGTCGAACCTGGTCAAGACAGAAATGTCAGTAGAACATTAAAGTTCATGTTCAATAATCCAGGTTAAAAAAAAAATAAAAATCCAACAAAGTTTAGTCAGGTCATCCAGACGGTTCCTTTTTTTGTTGACAGGTTTCATCCTTCATCCAAAGAACTTCATCAGTCTGAGGAACCACCAGTTTGCTGATTATAAGATGGTTTCTTGGGCCCTCCCTCTCCCCCTTCAACTCCTCTGAGGCAGCCATAACCAAAGTGGTTCAAAACATCAAAGTTCATGCTCAGTAATCCAGTAAAAAAAAAAAAAATCCAACCAGCAAACTGGTTGGTCCATCATGTGAGTGTGATGCTTGTGGGACTGAGTTTGTTGTGGCTCCTCGAACTGATGAAGTCCTTTGGATGAAGGCTGAAACATCTCAAAAAAAAAAAAAAAAAAAAAAAAAGAGTCCATCCAGATGACCTGACTGGACTTTGTTGGACAGCAGACCAGTGTAAAAACAAAGTTAACAATAAAAGTGTGGCATCTGTTTTTGATGGTTCACCGAACAGTTGGCTTTCGCTTGTTTTGATTTACTCAAATGTCTCTCGAGTTGATTTCGCAGTGAGAAACATAAAGCCTCCCTTTCCCGCTGACAGGTTGAAAAGAGGCTTCTTGTAGCACGCACAGCGAGAAGTCCATTAAAGATTTTTGAAGCTGATACAAAAGAGCAAAACATAACAGAAAACGAAACGAGCTGAAACACACAAGAAATGTAATCACCAGTGTTTGATTTGCCGTGAGCAGATAAAATGTGTTATTTGGAAAATAATTTAGCCTTTTCTATTTTTATATTGAAAAGAGACATTTAAACGGTGCCATTTCCTGCCATATTCAATACAGGAAATAAGCTTCTGAGAAGATGTGAATACCTTTTTGTTCCACTTGTTTGGGTCCTGTCGCTTGGAACAAACATCTTGTCGTTCTCAAGTTCTGCTCCACCTTTTGGGTCGTAGTGACACGTTGGAAACAAAACTGGCTACACGTGTTTACGCAAACTCTTTGATTTGAGAGTTTTGGTGACTTGTCGCCCCGCGTCACGAGCAACACTTGGATCTGCAGGAGACGATCAGAACGTATTATTTTAGTGACTAACAGCAAGACTTTGTCTGCGTGACTTTTTTCATCTTCTTTGTTGGGTCACCATTCTGCCTACAGAAGAAGTCTTTGGTCGTAGGCGTTCCAAATGGCAGATGCAACTGTCGGGAATAACGAGGGACACGCAAAGCCTCGATGTACAAACTACAGTTTGTGTCTTGTGTCTCTCAAACATTTGTGTTTGAGATTCAATAGTTGTTTTTGTCACTTTAGAGCAATAACTCAAACTATACATTCCCCTCATACAGTTTACATTTATTTGTATTCATCATGTTAACACAAATCTCATAATGACTTCTTATTATTATTTTTATTATTCAACCTTTATTTATACAGGTTATTCTGACTGAGTCACAAGGACTCATTTATTCTTCTTCTACTTCTTCTGGCTTTTCTCTCTTTGGTGATTGCCACAGCAAATCTCAAAATGACTCTTCTCTCATTTTTTTGTGTTTTTATTTGCTTAGGTAGAAAATATCAAGGTTCTTTATTGTCATTCGCATCACGTGGTATATGGTGAAACAAAATTGTGTACAGTAGTCCCTCGTTTATCGCAGGGTTTAGGGGGACTCCGTCCCCACGCGCACGATAAGTGAAAAACCGCAAAGTAGTGATAGAAGTACAAATAGCAGAAGTTTATTTTGTTATTTATACATATATTAAAGTTTTTATAAGTCCTGCACTCTTGCAATATTCCAAACAACGTTTCTAAACTCTAAACGCTCTAAGAGCACAGCATGTCATGATCTCCGCTCTCTGCCACGCTGCGATCACACTCATCATCTCCCAATCTCCCTCCTTCTGTGTAAATAAATTATTTAAATGTAAATACTGTAATATTTTAAATAAACAATCCATGTGGATTGTTCATTTAAAGTATTGCAGTATTTAAATTTAAACTGTAGAGAAGAGAAGCGCAGCAGGACAGCAAAGGGTTAGCCCTTCATGCAGCAGCACGGAGCAGAAATGTACTTTTTGGTCAATTACACTGTAGCAACTGAACATAGAAGTTCTAAAATAATTAAAAATAACTTTTAACACTTTTATACTTCGTGATTATGGCAATTTTACGACGGGACATACTTTGAATTTCATGATGGAAGACAAAAGTCGACTAGTGCGGCTGGACAGCAAAGTGTTAACCCTTCACAAAGCTGCTGTAGCAGGAGAATTGTGGGCGTGGCAGAAAGCCGCAGGTGGCAGAGAGCAGAGATCATGACAGGCTGCAGGAGGGAGCTTCTCCCTGCACCTAATGATTTAGCAGGTGCTAAACCATTTAAAACATTTTATTTTAAATAAGCAATCCATGGTTCATCCATCAAACAGCCAAGTGTGTGTCATGTCCAATCTTACTTTGAAAAACTGCAAAAGCGCGAGTCCACGAAAGACAAACTACAAAGTAGCGAGGAACTACTGTACTCAAGGACCTATTTATACCCAAAAATAGCAAAAATATAAAGTATAAAAAGAAACAGTATTCAAAGATCTAAGATATAGGCCAAACAATAATAAAGTAATATAATATGGTGTATTAAACAGCAGCCTGAGCATGAGTCAAAATTAAAAGAATAATTAAATATAATGACCCTTGTGATCTGAAAAGGAAGAAGCGGGTAAAGATAATGGATGGATGGATGGATAAAATATAATAATAATAATAATAATAATAATAATAATAATAATAATAATAATAATAATAATAATAATAATAATAATA
>JARVLU010000255.1:12125545-12150259 GCA_031762415.1 Simpsonichthys santanae
AATAAATAATATTTAACACTTTTCATTTAATATAAGTTAAAGTGCTATGCATATCATATGGCTGTTACTGAATATATATCACCAGCTCTTACAGCTGCTGCACAATTTTTGTAGCAAATAAGCCTCAATATGTTCTCACAAAGGAAAGCATATAAAACAATGGTATCAGTATCGGTTATTGGCCAAATAAGTTTTAACATATTGGTATATCGGATATCAGCCAAAAATCCAATATTGTGCATCCCTGATGTAAAGTTAACTGGTAACTCTACATTCTCCCTAAGTGTGAGTTAGGGTGTGAATGGTTGTTTGTCTAGTTTGTTTCTGTCTCTTGGGGACTTGTGACCTGTCCAGGGTGTACCACGCCTCTCGCACAGTGACTGTTGGAGATAGGCATCATCTGCCCCGTGACCCAGAAAGGAGAAGCGGGTAAAGAAAATGGGTGGATGATTTGATGGATGGACCTAAAATCTTGTTTTTGAGCTTTCGCCTTTGCTTCCTCTGCTCCACGTTCAGTGTAGAGCACTCAAGCACTCCAAAGGGGCTGTTTGTTCCCTTTAAATAGTCTGAATCTTTGAAAATTAAAGATTGAAGTCACTAATTCGGATCAAACACTTAGTTTAAACACGACTATAATGAAAAGATTATTAGTCTCTACAATGATAAGGACAAATCTGTCTATACTATTTTAGCATGTATTTTGAAAAATACACAACAAATTGGTTTAATTTTCACATTTTGTTTATTCTATCACATACTAAAGGTTAGCTAATATACCTTGGACGTTTGCTTTTAACGGAATGACTTTTTGCAAGAAAAAGCATTGTTTCAATGAGCTGTAGAAGTATATGTGTCTAAATATTATTTCATGCACATTTATTCTGTCATCAATTGCCAACACATGACACCTTGAACAGATTGACTCCGTTTCGAAATTGTCTTCTACTTGCAAACGTTTCCTCCATTAAAACGAGCACTCCTCCCTCTGTCCAACTATCCATCCATTGTCTGTACGTACTCAGTCTTGCTCAGGGTCGTGGGAGCTGGAGTGTAACTCCAGCAGTCATCTTAGGTGGAACACACCCAGAACAGGTCACCAATCTATCACCGGCTCCTCCCTTTGTTTTGATCATTACTTTTATCCGGTTCATGGGCCAGCTTTAGGAAAAGCAGTGCACCAACTGTAATTTGCTCTTATGAGTGTTTTATTTTTATTTGTATAAAACGTAACATAACTCTTTATGAAAATGGATCACGTGGATATTCCTTGCAATAATAACTGAACAAATTCAAATAAATTGTTTTGTTCTCCATTCATGTGTATAACAAATCACCCAGCAGGTGAACATTTATCTGCTTTTGCTTCTATTTGTAAATTATGAAGTATAAATATGTAAATATTCTGTCGTTTTCAGTACTGTACCTCTTGGACACATCTGTTTTTATTTACTTCTGTTAAATCACAGTTTAGGGTATCTGTTAGATACTTTTTTGTACTATTTTATCCTCTGTTGTGACAAGACTGTTTCGTCTATCTATAGGTCTTCCATTTATCTTCAAACTAACAAGAAGCCAGTGCGGAGGGTAGTGTTTTTATTTATTTATTTATTTATTTATTTATTTATTTATTTATTTATTTTTCCTTTTAGGCTCAGTAATGAGTCTAGCTGCAGTATTTTGTGTCAACTGGAGACAACTAAGGAAGTTCTAATACCTGAGTAAAGTGTTACTAAGCAACCAGGTCATTATTGACATAAATAGATATAGTTAGGTAGTTTCTATATATGCTAGTTCATGATTAGAGGTTAGTCGCCTTTACTTGTACACAATAAGAGCAAACTTATCCTCCTAATTTTTGAGAAACCTTGGAGAGTCGCAGTTTGCTCCATTAAGTCTTGCCCTGCAACAACAGATGCACTTACATTGCACTGGTGTCCCAAAGACACTGACTGCCTCACTGCGTCTCGAGTCCCTCTGCATTCAGCAGCATCGTTTGAGGCCATGTGGGGCCAGACAGGGGACATAAACCAAAAGAGATGCTTGTGCGATGGCCTTGACAGATCAAGCAGTAAATACATCGTTTGAGCAATTTATTTGCCTCACCCATCTTCGAATAGTCTTTTTTTGGTCCTTTTTTTTTCCTGCTTGGAAAATGTGAGCGTAATACATTGCGTGAATTAAAGTGAGTTATGTGTTGCGTTAGTGCTAATGTGGTTTTGACGCTTTTGTTGT
Source organism: Simpsonichthys santanae (assembly GCA_031762415.1). Lineage (NCBI taxonomy): Eukaryota > Metazoa > Chordata > Actinopteri > Cyprinodontiformes > Rivulidae > Simpsonichthys > Simpsonichthys santanae. Next base: position 12,127,778 of record JARVLU010000255.1, read on the forward strand.
TGTGCTACCCAGACTTTGCTTGTCAGTCCTTTTTGGATTAAAAACAGTGCTGAGTGCAACAACTAGAAAAAAATATCACCTCTGGTAAAAAAAAAAAAAAAAAAAAGAAGAAGAAGAAGAAGCTTGAGTGTCACATTTAAAATCCCACTGACATTTACAACTAAATCCAAAAATACAGCTGGAAAACATTTGACTTTTGTTTATTTTTTTAACAATCCAATATTGTTTCAATATTTGTGTTTTATTGTGTCCTTTCACAGACATGATTTCCCATAAGCCATGTAGTTATTACAGTGCCCAGTGTATTGGTTTAATTTTTAAAGAACCACAAATATAACAGATCCAAACAGAAGTGCTGTCATGGAGTTTCTTTAACTAAGCCTCAGCTTTTGAGCACTTGAGTAATTATAACTGTTCAAAGTGACAAAACTTCTTCAAATATTATAGTTTAGGATATTTTCATTAGATGTGGACCCAGTGACGCACTTTTTTTTTTTAAGACATATAAAAATAATGAGAGAAATTGTACTGAAGCATTGGAGAAAAAAACAACCATGACAAAATGGTGTGACTCTGGCTTGCTTCGTGCATCATAAAATAGTCAAAGGAAATCAAGTAATTTGGGTTAATTCAGCTGACTGGTGGTCAAGGAATTACATTAAAAATACACTGAGGAGCAGTTTGCTTTGGAGCCTGGTTTTCTGGACTCAGACTTTGTGCATTCTGCTCCAACATTCCTTCTGGCTATAATTACAGACATACAGGCTCAACCTGAGAAATTAAATCACCAATTTACATGGATTTTTTTTTTTTTTATAATAATATTGTTGAAAACCTACTACTGTATTGTTGCAAAAGCAAACATTATAAAGTACAGGTTGTCCTCGACCTACGGCGGTCTCTACCTACGGCGCTCCGTACTTACGGCTCCACCCCCAGTGACGTCATCGCGCCGTTCGTTGCCTTTTTTATGCAGCATTTTATATTTTTTTCGTTTTTTTTAGGGTATTTTGTTAGCTAACTGCTTGGAAACACATTAAAACACATTAAAACGGCCATTCGAAGTTGTTTTACATTGAAAAAATGTGTTTAAAAAGACGTTACCAATCGCCGTTTTAGTTTAGGTTTCGATTTGCGGCCGTATTTGCAGATTTACGGCTCCATGTGCGTTCAGTTCCGACATACGGCAGAATCGAGCTACAAACGGTCCTTAGGTCCGGAACCCGTTCGTAGGTCGAGGACTACCTGTATGTGATACAGTAATTAGTCCATATTGTTTCATACAGCCAAGTTAATGATGACTTCATTTCTAATTATATACAGTATATGTAAAATCCTGAAATGTTGCTTTTAATCTGTGAGGATTGTGTTCCCTTGTGTGTGTCTCCATATTGTGTTCATTCTTGCTCCTCAGTAATTCTCCCTCATGTAATCAGCTCTTACCTGTTGACACACCTGTTGGCTTTCAGGTGTTGTCATTTGTCTATCATTAACGTCTGTATTTAAGTCTGTGTTTCTGGTTCCTTGTTGTCTGGGCATTTCTCTGTCTACCACAATGTTCTGTCTTCCCTCTGTGTTCCCAGCGTCATACAAGTTGGCTGCCCCGTCAGCCTTTTGTTTTTGTTATAAGATATCTTTCTATAAATCTCATAGTGTCTGTCGTCTACCTGCACTTTGGGTTCAACACTAACCACCAGATCGTGACGTGAACATGTTGAATAGAAGCTCAAGAAGTTAGGGTGGCATCTCACTAGGTTGCAACTTTCAGAGACTAGTTAGCAACACAAAACTGTTAAAAAGTTGTACAAAAATATGTACAATTTATCCTGTACAGTATTATTTCTGAAATCGATTGCAACTAAGTGAGTTGTAAGACTTATGGATTAGTTTTGCGATGCCAATTTTTTTAAAATCCAAACTTATGTGTGTGCATCTTGCAAAACCATGTTCTAGGCCATGCACATTATTTTGTTGCCCACATCCACTGACAATCTCAGCTAACATGGTACCAACATTAGCTGCCACACAAATTTTTTATGTTTTAAGTTACTGGAGAAGACCTTTTGTAATGAAGATAAGCGTATTTGGACCAGTTTTATAACATTACTTATTATTTATCATTTATGTGATTAAACTTAGACTTTTGGACTGTTTCCTCAGATGTTTTGGTGATGAGAGCTTACAGGTTTTTTGTCTTGCTGTAACTTTAGAAGGCTTCAAGAAGGGTGTGGAGTGCTTGTGACAAATATGTGACTTTTGTGAATCAAAATCATCTCACAAACTTTAACATGTTCAAATTTTAAGCAACAGGACCAGAAAATTCCGAATTCCCCACAAACGCTTTGAGACATTTTGGACACGTCCTCGCAAATGCTGCTCACCAACTGCTCACCGTCATCAGTCTCTTATAAAAGCTCCTGACATAACACTAAGAAGCCATCCAGACAAGAACATTTGCCACTTGTAGACTATATATTTTTAGGCTTCAGTTATTTGTTTTGGGAAGCAGTTGAGTTATTTTCTTTGAAAATAAACCACTTTCTTGCCAGAAAGTTGATAGTTCAAATATTGATAGTTGCTAATGAGATCACTACATTTTGTCTACTGGTGTGCTCATTTGACTCCTCGGTTTTTACCAACTTCATGCTGATTAGTACAAAAGTATGGCTAGAGTTTATTTCCAGAAAAAGCTTTGACAAAGTGGTACAATTTCTTAACTGCTATTAACTTTGTTGAGTTTGTGAATATACAGTTTTCTCTTCCTCTATGCAACTTACAGCAGATCATTAAAATCCATTTTGAAGCCTCGGTACAGCTGGAACACATTATTGGTGTCACCATTTACAGAACATTATCTCTCAGCAGCGTGGCTCATTATCTTTATAGTTATAGTTCTTAATGTGGATGGCCTCTAACCCAAAGAGGCAAACTTCCAAAATGGTACCCAGGGCGCCATGTGCTCTTCTTAATGTGTAACCCACATAACAGGGAAAATAAAAATAAAAAATCTTCAAAATGTCATTGGAATGTCCTCAAACTTGATAGCTGAGTCTCAACAGACGCCAAGTTTGACGTGAGTCAGACAAACAGTTGTCAAAGTAGATGAACAGCCAGAGATTTTATTTGTTTATGTTAGGACATTGATGGGAACTCTAAAACCTTTAACATGTTCCAAACTCCTGACAAAAATCTTGTTTTTCTGTGGCTTATTTTACTTGACGTTGACATCCTGAATAACTGTACTTCTGTGAAGTCGGGCTAAATTTAAAGCAGCATATGTCATGTTGGTGTGTTCACGGTGGACAAGTGCGGAAGGCAAACTGTGTCACCGAAGGATCCTTCTGTGGCACAGCCGACACGGCTCCAACGGAAACAATCACCGCACGAAACGCCAATATCTAATTTCCTGCAGTTTGAAGAAAAATAGCAATGTACTTTTCACCTGACTCATTATCTTTGACTCAGAAATGTTTCAGCTGCAATTTCTTATACCGTCATCATCTTTGCCATTCAAAAACGACTGAATCAATATACATCAGCCGCAGTATAGAGTAGCCTCAACTCTCGTTTTTGGTATAAATTTCAGACTTGGATTGTTAAACTTTAACTACATCTTGTTTATGATAAAGGTGGTGTTCATCTCTTCTTTTTCACGTTAGCGTTTTGGCCTCAAAAGCACAATACAAGGCAGCTTTCCACTCCACCCAGAATAGAAAACATTTTTTTTGTTAACATCCCACACAGAGTGGGCCCTACATCACACCATCTCCTGTGTTGGTTGCTTTGTTACTTCTTTTTTCTGAACACCACACACAAACACACCTGTCTTCAGCAGCATTTTGAGGTAGTTTATCAACAGAAACCTCTGAGTATCATCCTCCCCAAGGGAAGTCAATCAAAGCCTCCCAGTGTTGAGCCTGGACGATCAGTTTCTAACATCCAGCTGCTCAAAGGATGATCAATGCGACTGAAAACAGAAAACTGTCCCTTCCATTGGGGAGCGGTGGCGCAAATGAAAAACACACTGAATTGATGACTTTGTAAATAGATGCCGGGGTAGACTTTGCGACACCCGTGGTTTCAACCTGTTCCCCGTCGCCCTCATCACAAACAAATTAGCAATTCAAAGCGTGGCCCTGGGGTTGCCGAGTGTTTATGTGGACGCCTCGTGCGATGAAAGCTCACATTTGTTTCTCGCCGCTGACCTGTCAGTCATTCGGTTGTTAAAGCTGAAAGCAACAACCGATTTGAACCTGAAATAGTTGGGGCAGATGTTAGCCGTGATCAAGGAGGGGGAGAACTAGAAGAAATGAAAGAGTAAAGGGGTAATGTTTGCCAATCCCATCCACTCCCCCCAAATCATCCCTTCACACTCAGACAAAGCAGGCATTATATCATCAAGGCTTTCAGGGAGAACCGCCCTTCAAACGCAGTTAGCTGGCACGCTTTCACAGCAGAATATATTGTGGGAGACTGGCTCCCCAGTTTTAAGCTGTGTTCTGTTGGATCAATATACCTGATTAGCACTTTGAAAGCTGTCAAAAATTTAGATTCTCTTTTCCAACGTGAGGATCAACTAGCCGTTTGAAGCGGCGCTCTCACTTGAACTGCAGCGATCCTGCACAGTAAACTTAGAGGTTTGCAGCGTGGAAACCTGCTAAGACATTTCACAATATGAAAAATATTTAATGCTGCACATCCAAGTCATTCGTGGACAAACAGCAGGTGGTAAATGAGATTCAGTGTGAAGACCGTTTGTGGGATGATGAGGGGGAAATAACACCTTGTGTTATGTACAAGATTATTTTAATCAAGTCTATGCTCTTTGCCTTCAGTCTTGCAGTGTTTGCGTAATGCGTGCTGGCAAACGGTTTCAGTTTGAATGAAGGGTTGTAGCTTATGGAACAGATGGATATTTTAAGCTTTTACTTTGGTAAAAGGATTTTGTTACAGGTAAGAATATGTTTACATGCACTTCTCGCTGGTTCTCAGTCATCCAGGACATGGTAAACTCAAAAAAGTTAAAGACCAAAAAAACAACTGGACTTTATTTTGTAACAGAAGACGTTTAGCTTCTCGTTCAAGGAGATTTCTCAAAGAACAGAGGGTGTGGGGTTCGAGTTATAAAGCTGAGCTAAGCTAGATGCACATGCAGATTGCCCTTTCAATCCTCACAATACAGATTCATTAAGGTCTTTAATTTTTTTTTTTTTTTAATTTCAAGCACTTTAGTTTCTTTGAAAACACTTTTCAGTTTGGCAAGTCTGTGCACAAAACGATGGCAGTGTGGGATCTAGGACTTCCTTGGCCAGAGTCTCTTTAAAAAGTAAAAGATAAAAGTATAGCGCATGTTTAGTTGGCATTAGGTGGTAAAACTTTACAAAGAACTGCTGGATTAGTTCTCTGTGTAGCCTCATGCCGTCGTTGTGTTTGTTCAGAATCGCTGCATCAAGGTTTTGCCAAAAATCATTTCTTAAGATTTTTTTTCCACCAACGAATATAAGTACAGTTTTACAAAAAAAAAAAAAAAAAAAAAAGTAATTTTTATGTGTCTATCTTATGATCAGCGCTCTTGCTAGTCTTTTGTAATTATCAGTTGTCTTTTTGTATTCTATGTTAACTTTCATATTTGTGATATTTTCTGCTCAGCTTCCTTGTGTCATATTTCATGTCATCCTCAGTCGTCTGTGTTTTTTCAACCTGCTACGCCCACTTCACACGTCCCCGTTAGCATCAGCTGCAGCCAATCTCCCACTTATCCTTAGTCCTTATATTCTGGTTAATTTCCTTCTCTGCTTCAGCTGTGCATTACTGGCATCAAACCAGTTTGTTTTGCCGCTGTGTTTCCTTCCAAGTGTTTTGTTATAGAAGCTGCTTTTTCTTTTAAATTCAACCTTTATTTATGCAGGTTAGTCTCATTGAGTCTCGAGGACTCATTTACAAGACAGACCTGATTTTGTCAAAGAATAATGACAACAATAGACAATCTTAAACAAAAGCATTTAAATTGGGAAAAATAGATGATAGAAATGTATATATATTTAAAAAGTGAAATTTAAAAACAACTAGGTTGTAAAGCGGTGTAGAAAACTAAAAACAGGAACATGGTGTTGGTTTTTGCCATGAACTTAAATGATGTTTGAAGCCACTTGTAGAGGTCCAGGTTGAGTGCTTCAGATCTTTTTTTGCAAGATGTTCCAGGAAATGGGAGCGGAGTAGGAGAAGGCCCTTTTGCCCAGTTCAGTCCTCACTGATGGAGCACTGCATGTAATAGTGTCCTGAGAGCGCACGCCATAGTTGCACACGCACAGTGACATGTAGCAGACCAAGAAATTATTTAAAGATGAAAATGTACAAGTGCTATGTCAGTTGTGACCTTCATTTATTTTATTTATTTATTTATTTATTTATCATTGGGAGCTTTAAACTCTGTAGTGAGTGATGACAAATCTGACACAGAGTAAACATTTGAATTTACTCCTAAACTTAACTCGGTGTTTGTAAAACTGACTGAGTTAAAGCTATTTTTGGAGAATTAGCTGTAGGGTTTATCTTGACTCAAGCTGCCTCTAAAAATTCAATGATAGTAGATGTACATCCAATCTTTGAGAGTTTCAATAAAATACATCATGCAGTTTACATGATATTTGCTAACAGACAAACAGGGTTGACCCCAACATGTAATACTGAAGTTTTAGTCAAACAATTTCCACAGTCAGGAGCACTTGGAGCATGTGTTGTAGATGATGCTCAGCTACAACCACACCAGACTTTAGCACAAGATTAATTGAATTACAGCCTATTAGGTTGGCTCCAAATGTTAATCAGTTGAACATTTACATTTAATGACTTCAATAATTTTGTCCATGAGAAATTTTGTTGACAGAAGGACACAGATGTAAGAAACTTTCATTGTTTGCCTTCACTTTTACTGGGCTAGCAATGAAATAAGTATTTAGTCTGCTAGGTGCAAGAGAAATACACCATATGCATTTGCAAATAATGGAAATGTAATATATGACAGGAAAAGTTTTTTTTTTTTTTTTTGGTGAACCACAAGGTCACATTGTGTAACATGTTAATGCAGCATGTTTCATCTTGTCTTCTCTATGGATCACCGCCTCTGTTGGGCTCTTTTCTTTTTCCGTTTCAAAGCCAGCGTTCCTCTGGCTGCTGGTGACCTGAGTCACCTGCTCGACATGTGACTGGTTCTGATGCTGACAGCACAGCTGGATCAGCTCTCACTCTGCAACAGCACCGCATGCCTTGGAGTTTATATTAGTGCTGAAAGCATGATGTGCTTTCCAGGTAATAATGAGAGTGTTATTAGTGCCAACACAGTGGCTTGTGGTTCACCACGACAAAAATAAATAAGGACACATGTCCCTTTTATTGTACATAAAGATCTGCACCTGTTTTACAACCTTTTTTTTATGGAAAATGTGACTGAATTTAAAAATCTAGTTTAAAATTAAAGCTCAGACAATGAGAGCACTGGAGACTGCAAAGAGTACATACAGTACAGTTGTTGCCTGTATGTTAGTGTATATTTTTTTTACAAAAGCAAGTACTGATTCAGGTTATGAGGAGAATATTTATCACCTAAAAAATAAATAAAAAAAATGTAAATATCTAGCATCCCTTAAGAATGCATATCATCTTAAAAACTTTGACAGTTTTAGACTGAGATCATTTTACATCCTAAAGGGTCAAAGTTTCAGGCTTTTTGAATCTTCAAAACATAATGTAAAAAAAAAATAAAAAATGAATAAATAAATAAAATTAAAAAAAATGTTTTTTTCAAAAGGTATCTGAGCATAAAGTAAATAAAAAAATAAAATAAAGTCCAGTTGTTTCTGTATTGAACGTGTTTTTATTTTATTTTATTTTGTCTAAGAGTATGTTCATTTTCTTTGGTAATGACTCTCAGCTACTGCCACAACAAACTTTAGCTCAGTATCTGTACAACTGACTTAGTAATAGTCTTTATGGTAAAGCCAATTAGCTGTGGTGGTCATTTTGAATTGAGCCAACTTCAAAAGTCAAGTGAACATCCAGTGAGTACTTTAGGTGTTTCATTAAAATGTGCATTATGGTTCACATGGCATTTTTACTAATAGACTATCACATCCAGATTATTTTTTATAACCCAGAATATGCAAACTGACAGAGTCCAACACATAGGTTTAAAAAACAAGAAAAAGTATATACAATTTGTTTTAGAGTTGTATTTACACAGGGGATGATCTGCAAGGAAGGGGACACAGTTGATGGAAATCTGTGGAACAAATGTTCAATACAATTGTTTGTATCTCATCTTGGATGCTCTTGAAGCAGAGAGCATCTTGGAGAGGAGGGTGGAGATCCAGAGAGAGGTAATACAGGTCAGGACTTAAATTTAAAAAAAATAAAAAAATAAAAAAAACTACACAAGAAGAACAGGTTAGTACTTCCAAGGACTGAACTACTTGCAGCAGGGGCTGTCACAAAGTTTCACAAACGGCTTCAAGGATCCAGCGTCAAACTGCTGGTCCACAGGAGCTTAACAGCAACAGTTCAGCATCAGGACCGGATCAGGAGCAGGTGTGAGAAACTGTCTCCGCTCTGACACTCAGGAGCGGCAGGAGCCAGGATAAACAGCAGCAAAACCCAGAATCTCCACACAGACTAAGGTTCAAGGTTCTTTATTATCATTCGCATCACATGTGGTACATGAGGTGGGCCTAAACTGTGTACTCAAGGTCCCTGTTACACCCAAAAAGTAGCAAAAATATATGAAAAAGAATCAGTATACAAGGATCTATACACTAAGCAACTAATATAATACGGTGTATTAAACAGTAGCCTGAACATGAGTCTATTGTGAGCAGATGAGTATGAATACAGCAGCTTAAAGGTAAGAAGCATGGATAATCAGCAGTACATAAGCAATTGCATTTAATTAATTTAATGATTAATACAATGTTTCAATTGAAAATGACACATTGTCTTTCCAACAGTCGGTTAACCTTGATGTTGATTCAAATAAGAAAACAATATGAAAACATAAAAAAGGCTGTTTGATTGTCTGAAATGTCACATGTAAGGTGTTTAATTTGTAATGAAAGTACCTGTGTGTCTGTTGGGAGACTTGAGAGGAGGGTGGTCGCTTGTAGCTTGCTGTGCATCGAGCTGGGGATTGAGACATCCTTCATTATAGCAGATCAGATTGATTTCCAGCCCACCTGATGAGTGAGGTGACGTGAAATAAGGCAAATGAGCTTGCCAGCAGCCTTTTCCTTCCTGGTGTTTATGTGGAGCGCTGCAGCATTTTCTGGCACGTTAGCGCCACTTGTTTCCAGAAGAGTTAAACCATCTGCAGGGTCCTGTCATGTTTAAGCGACGGCGTTTGATTTCATGATTTACAACACCGCTCCAAAGGGCTGCGAGTGGTAATTACTCATCGTGCCTTTTAATCTGAATTAACATCATTTTCAATCTATGTATTTTTGTCTGCACTGTGCTGCATTGAAAGACTTGAACTGAAAATGAAAAAGTGTGTGAATAAAATGTCCTGGCATGTTGCACTCTATCACACTTTTTTTTTTTAATTGTTTGCACCAAGTAGGTAAAAAATGGCACCCTGCTCTGAGCCGTTATTCTTCCGTTAATCATTTTGTATGTTATTTATTGCCATAAATAAATGGCACGAGGAAAAATGTTTAAAAATGGCTCAAAATGAGCCTGAAGTAGCAGGCTATTTTGTCGCTGATGATTTTAAATTTAAGAATGAATTGCAGACTGTCAAACTGTGAGGAGTGGTGTTGAACTCCTCCAGGGCTGCTCCTTGTATCTCAACCCTAACCCTCTGAGACGAGCATCAGCTTCTCCTGTCTGAGGCCCTGCAGGTTGGGGGTGAGTTTCTGCCTCAAGCGGAGAAGCTCAGGGAGTCTTGTTGGGGCTGGAGAGTTGTTGGGGTCTTTGTTTGGCTGACTCACATGAGAAACGCTTTAGTCACATTTATGAAGATTTAAAATCAGAGGGGAAATAACAGCATCAGGCCTAATGCTCCATTGTAAGTTTTAATAAATTTAAGAAGATGAACGGACAGTGAATTACTGAAATACTTGAGGGTTTTTCTTACTTAGCCTTAAAATTTGGTAAATTACAACCCATTATAATGGTTTTAACAACAAAATTGTCAAGACAGCAGCTGTTTCTTTTTGCAGTTTTCCTATTAAAATATACCGTATTTTTCAGACTATAAGGCACAAGTAAAATTTAATTGAGCCTTATTTATATATTAACCAGGCAAATCCCATTGAGATCAGATATCTCTTTTGCAAGGGAGGCCTGGGCCTGAAGGCGGCCTAACATGCATGTTTTTGGTCAGGGGGAGGAAACCGGAGTACTCGGAGAAAACCCATGCAAGCACAAGAAGAGCATACACAGAAAGACCCCAGGTCCAACTGGGGATTGAACCCAGGACCTTCTTGCTGTGAGGCAACAGTGCTAACCACTGAGCCAATTATAATATGGTACACCTTATGTATTAATTCTGGTTTTGCTTACTGACCTCAAATCGATTTTATGTGGTACATCGCGCTCAAAAATCTGTCAAATGTTTGTTTTGCTTAATGCGCCTTTGAAACCAGACCCATTCCTTGACTGTATGGACATATTCTGATTGTACTGTATATCGGTGCAATGATAATAAAGCGTATTCTGATTCTGATATTGCATCTTATAGTCTGAAATATACATTAGGAGAGGTTTTAACACTTTTCCACCTAAAAATGACACATGGCTGTCCTGTCAAGGGCGATTTAAGGTCAAGGTTTTCTTTATTGTCATTCACGCCTCATGCGGTCCATGTGGTGGAACGAAATTGTTTACACAGGGTCCCAGTTACATCCAATAAAAGTATAAGTTGTAAAAGAAAAACAGTAATAAAATCCAAGATATGAACTAAGAATATGCTAAGCACTTAATAGTGCAAAAACAATATGCTGAACGACAGCAGCACAAACGTGCTAATGCTAATGACAACATGCTAATGTGGAAAAAAATCCAAATCAGAATTTTTTTTTAAGTGCTACACATGAATTAGATCTGTGATTGACTATAATGGCAAGAAATGTGGAACTTGATTTAAGAGCTTGGACACTTGCAAGGCATTTTTGAAACATCCACCCTATCATTGTCATGGCCTACTGCTTTATAGCATTTTAAGTCTAATTAATTAACTAAACAGTCTCACCTCATAATTTTAAAACTGTTTACATAGCCTAATAAATGTGAGAACTCAAATATAGAGGACTATGTTGCCAATAGAAACTACTGGCATCATTTTTGTGTGTCTGACATTCAGGATGTGGTTTGTGATAAATCCAAAAGATGCTTTCTGCATTAAACAGTTCAATCAACATGTTATTTCCTCTGCATTTTTATCCACTGCCTGCATATAGGATGTCGGCTCATTGTGGCTGCTAGTCTTATTAAATTCTATCGTGGTCATGTCAGCTCTGGTTTTATGTATGTGCTGTTTGTCCGTTGCTGACCTTAATTATTTAAATGAAGCATTAATCCTTCAAATCCTGGGGATTGTGAATCTGAATTAGGGTCACCCAGAGGTTAATGATGGTCAGAATTACCCAAGTGTTGTGCTTTTCTTTTTATTTATATATATAAATATGTATATTAAAAAAAAATAATGTGGCTGCTGAATGGCGATTAAGGCTCAGGATTCACTTTGCGGATTTGCCATTTTGCCGTTCACATTTGGGAACGTGGAGCCATTAGAAACCTTTGCTGAAGCGTCAGCTGTGGATTGAGGTCCGCTGCCAAATGATTGCTTTATTTGACTTCTGTTGTTTGTCAAATGTCATCAACTAAACAAATAACCTGGCAAACAGAGCTGTTTAATTGTACAGAACGCAGTGGGTGATGGGTCAGCATTTGACTGCTTTTGATTTTTGTCTAAAGATTCGGAGTGTCCGGTCTTTCTGCGGGCTCTGTAGACTGATCAATAAGAACTTGGGAGGCCACTTACATGTTCTGCATGAAAGCATTCACCACCCTGAAAACAAAGCTGTGAGGAAATTGAGTGAAGCTTGGTGGAAATACCAGCTGGGGTGGTAAAGGTGAGAAATGTGAATACTAATTCAATAGGTTCTGAAAGCCCCTTGATGTGATTTCGACTTGAGCTTGCCTTCAGGCAGTGCTGCAGTCTTCATCATGAACTACTCCAAATAAAAGGAGAAAGTGAGTGTTGATATCATTTTATAGTTAATAATCACAGGAAACCACATATTTTTATTTTGAGTGATTATCAGAAAAAAAAAAATATATATAGTATTTTTGACCAAGGAATGGGCATTTAAATCATAAACACTTCAACTTTGTTGGTAATTATTATTTATTTCTTTGAACTGAATACAGTAGTGCTTGAAATTTTATGAAGCCTTTATACGTTTCTAAATTTCTGCAAAAATATGACTTAAAACAGATTTTAACAAAAGTCCTGAAAGTAGAAAACACAGTTAAATAAATGTCAAAAATATCATTCTTGATCATGTATTTATTGAGGAAAATGATCAAATTTCATTAACATCATCAAAAACATCAACATCTGACAATGTTTTAGGTCATATTTATGCAGTTGGCGTGAGGACAGAGGATGCAGAAGACAGAGTGAGGTGGAGGAGGATGACTCACTGTGGCGACCCCTGAAGAGGGAAAAGCCGAAAGAAGAAGAGCTGGAAAACCTCAGCAACTGTTCTAGCTCAACAATAAACAACTTTATCGTCGGCATAGAAATGTAAGGATGCATCAGGAATATTCTGACCTGCATTACTTATGTAGATTGTGAAAAAGGTGGGTCCTAAGACTGAACCTTGTGGCATACCTTTGTTAACAGTTAGATACTGTAGCTGGAAGTTTCAATTTGATACCCAATTCTGCAGTATTGCATATTTAAATGTTTGATCTCTCCTGATAATGTCTCCGTGATCACCTACCATAGATCCAAACATAAGACCAACTCACAGCAATTTATGCTTCTTACTATTTAGGCTTTTGTTATTTTTGTATGTTTGTCCATTTTTTTATACCCTTTATTTATCCAGGTTAGTCTCATTGAGCCACGAGAACTCATTTTCAAGAGAGACCTGTTAGGGAGTGGATGATGGGGGTTAAGGGCCTTGCTCAGGGGCCCAGAGTGGTGCAAATGAGGGTGTAGCCAGGTGTGAGTGTTTCACCTTTTTCCACCCACATTTTTTGATGTTGTCGGTACAGGGACTTGAACCAGCGATCTTCCGAGCACAGGCCCACTGTCTCTAACCACTGCGCCACCACTCCCCACAGTCCTTGCACAGGTATAATTAATGACACATGACATCACATCAACAAGCTGTTTAAAAAGGAGAAATGCATCTGAATGAGCACTAGTCTCACCTGCTGCTTTAGGTCTAGATTCATTCTGTTTCATGTTTTTGTTGAAAATAAATTACCATGTTTACACAGTTGGAACTTACAAGTCCAAATACACTCCCCAAATCCTGAAATTGAATGAACCCCTAATACGAAACAGTCCTTTGGTACAGAGGTGTGTGCTGCAGCTAATCCTACTAGCTGTGGATTGTCATAGTGCTTCTTTTTCACTAGTCCGATGATCAACATGGAGGAGGATGAATGGACTCAGGAAGTATCACTGAGCTCACCTGTTACCATCGTTTCCACTTGATTATTGTTTGTTTGTTTGTTTTGTTCAAAATTAACTACTTTGACAGAAACAAACAGTGGGACATAGGTGGGAGGATGAAGTGTACATTCTGTGTAAAACAAAACAAAAACTACACCTTGACTCATTAGGAAACAAGCTGATGTGTCCCTCCCAGGGGTGGCTGTTGAAATAAATTAAAAAGATAGTTGTGAAGTTTGCGTTAATTCATAAACTTTGACCTTTTTGATTGAGCTTTGAACATTAAAAAGCCCTCCCTACTTTGTCCCTCAGGATTTGTCTTTGTAGTGGTGAGATGTGCTTCAGACAAACTGCTGCAAAAAAAAAATACAATAGCAGTTTTTTTTTTGTTGTTTTTTTTTTGTTTGTTTTTTATTTATGACTAAGTGCTGTGTTTTATAATTCCAAGACTGCCATGCTTCAGAGACGTTGCCGATTTAGTTAGACTGGATCCAAATCCTACCTGAGAAATTCTCAAATACTTGCTGTGAGAGCATAACTGAATTATTAAAAAAAAACTGTAAATGTTTACTATGTTGTACAATAATTACACATATTGTTTAATTGCAATGTTAGAGATCAGTCTCGAATCAAACATCAACAGCAGTGTGCACTGTCTTTGATTTCAAGTTGCTGGAAACGCACTTGTTTCACCGTTTTTAATTTATGTATCTAAAGTTGGGACTTGCTTTCTCTCAGGAGTTGTACTTTTCTTTTTACAGCTGTATCTATCATCTAACAAAGTTGTCAGGTCCAATGGATGATTTCTTTCTAATATTCATCCAAAGGACTTCATCAGTTCAAGGAGCCACAGCAAACTCAGTCACATAAGCAACACACTCACAGTGGGCTAACCAGTTATATGGCAATAAGATGCTGGGGAGAGGATGGACTCCAAACCATCTTTTCACCATCAAACTGGTTGGCCCATTATTTGAGCATGCTGTTTGTGGGTAGGGGTTGAAGAGACAAATTGAATAGTCGATCCTGGGTCATCTCGCAAGTTTTTTTTATATTTTGCGTCGACTAGTCGTACCCCCCTACCCCCACTGTTCCCAACCCTATTCCACCCAATCCACGTGGTGGATTAAATAAAATAAAACTAAAAACAGCAGCATTTTTGCAGCTTGATGATAGTTTTGCTTTTCCTTTGACTTATTTGCAGTATGATAAATGGTAGGAGCATAAATATACGCCTGATGTTTTCTTCTTTTTTGTTTGTTTTATAAATAATGACTTTGCCTTTTTTATTTTAAATTCTTTTGCAAATATGATATAGCCTCTTGAGTTTTTACGATGTCATCAACTAGTCAAAGTCGACTCGATTATTATGTTCAAGTCAACTTTTAAAAAATACGTTTAACCCCTATTTGTGGGACTGAGTTTGTTGTGGATCCTCAGACTGATGAAGTCCTTTGGATTAAGGACAAAACTTTTCAATGCAAGAAACTGTCCAGAGGAACTGACTTTTAGGAACTTAGTTGGATGTTTTTTACCTGGATTATTGAGCATGAACTTTGATGCTTCACCTTTCAAGTTTTGTTTTTTTCCTAACTTTTCATTTGGGATTACAGTATTTTGCTTTACGGCTCATCGCTTAATAAAACAATAATTGCAAGCACAAATCCTTACGATGGAATTATTAAGTCAATGAGGAAAAAAAGGCCAACTCATTATCTTTTCTGCTCCTCTCAACCACATTGACATTTTCAGTTCTGTGATGTGTGAGCTTCTTGCTCTTATCAAGGTATGAACTCATGGAGGAGCCTGAAGCCTCACCTGTTTGTGACCCTCGCGTGAAGATCAGGCAACTTGACAAAAAAGAGGTTTTAATATAATTAATAATGTGTCATGACTTGGGTGGCACACATATAGTGTTAAATGATCAGGTCTACCTTGATGGCACTGGCAGCCCGTGACTTGGCATAAGCAGTATGTAAGTGAGCGTGCACGGGGCCCAGGGGTACACTTGATTTGTTCATTAACATAATGAGGTAATTTTAAACAGATTGCAGCTGAGACAGATAATAGGCACATCATCAATGTGCCAGACTGACCTTTACTAACAAAGCGTAAAACCGTCTTGCTCCGGCTTGATGTTCGTGTTCTCGGGGCAGGCATGCATTTTTAGCCTTTAGATCTAGTTATGAAGTTTTCAGACATGTCATATAACGACTTTCATCTCTCTGGAACTTGATGCACGCCACAGAAATGCAACAAACCAATTAGTGTATCCTTCCCACTGGTCTATTTAACTGTTGGTGCATTAAATACAGTATTTAGGTTTTGATTTTATCTGAGGTCATATAACTTCAAAGGCTACAGTAATAGCATTTAGCATAGCACGTATTTTAAAGGAAGAATTAACACTATATGAAATAAAAACTTAAAAGGCTTGGTCTAAGCTAATCATTCATTAATTTATTTTATTTTTTTATATTAAAGGGTCAGCATTATTTGAAGAAATACATAACACATGCCATATTTTATGTCAGCATTTTAAACTACAATAATCGTTTGTGTGATATCTCACCAGATTTGGCATGACCTGTTTGTGCTTAGAATATGTGTTGTGAATGATTGTCAGCTACTACCACACCAAAGTTTATTCCAGTGTTGGTAAAATTCAATGGGTTAGAGCAGACGTGGGCAACTTAAGGCCCGAGGTTCAAAAGTGGCCCTTGGACAAACTCCATCAGGCCCAATATCTTTAGTTAAAAATAAATAAATAAACTAATTTTTTAAATAACGATTGAGTTTATTTATTTTTTTAAGAAGAAATTTACTAAATAGTAAAGTGCTATGTGTTGTCGTCATTGCATGCTCCCATACAAAGACCAAATTGGCTCGTTGCATTTAACCCATTGCACCTGGGATACACCCAGGTGGAGCAGTGGGCGGCCATGTAAGCACCCGGGGAGCAATTCGGGATTAGGTGTCCTGCTCATTTATCAATGAAACTTAAGGAAATTTAAATTAAACATCTTGCACAAAACCTTAAAAAAATTGTCATGCCAGAACTACTGTAGGCAGAACCTTAAAGACTTAAAAACACAAACTTATAAGTGCATATGTACAGTTCCACTAACATGTATAACATGTTAAGCTAATATGTGTAATATACTGTCATGAGAGCCAGATTACAGAATATATAAAGTATTCCTAAAGGATTTTGGAAAGACTTGTTTATTAAGCATGCTAACTGCTACAATAAGAAAAAGTTATTCTAGATTACCGTACTTGTCGCCGTACACATTGCACTGCTGTATAAGTTGCATCAATCTAAAAATGTCTAATAAAGTGGAAAAAAAAAAAAAACATAAATAAGTCGCTTCACCGTATAAGTCGCTTCTATTATGCACTACCATTGACACGTCACATTTGTTATGCGTCACCGCCAATAATAGCATTTAGGGAGCGAGCATGGGAGAACTTTAGCAAGATTAACACTTAAAAACAGTTATTTGTTTGCTCAAAATTATAGCAAAGATGTGTCTCAGTTGAACTTTTCCTTTATAAATGCACTTGAATGGTAAAATCAGCTGCATTTCTCCTGGGTGGTGTGGTGAAATGCAGTTGATTTGACTTTGCTCCAGGAGTTCTGGAGGGAGACAAAGGTGGCCTGGATGACAAGCCAAGTGTCTCATTAATAGCCACTTTTACCTATTAATGAGACGCTTGGCTTGTCATATTAGTAGAGGGCCTTCTAGCAGCTGAAAATGGTAGTATTCAATATTTTCAGAGTCAGACATTTGTGGTGGAACAAAATTATGTACATAGGGTTCCAGTTACATCTATGTCAGAATGAAAGAAATCGTCAGATCTCAGCCAGAATTTGGGTTATAAATATGGGGGGAAATACGTATATTAGTCACTTCGATAAGTCGCAGGACTTGCAAATTTATGCAAAAGGGTGCGATTGATATGGCAAAAGAAATACGGTATCTGTCATGAAGAGAATGTATTTTCCATTTCTCTATGTGGCCCTTAAACATCGTGATGCGGCCCTTTGGAAAATAAATGTTGCCCATCTCTGGGTTAAGTTATTTTTGTTGGCTAAGGCTGATTTATTTGTGGCGAATGTTTTGAACTAGACTGATTCCAAAAGTTAATGTTAAAATGTGAAGTTGTTAAATAATTTCTGAGAATTGCATTGAATTCCATCATTGGTTTTTAAAATGTAATGCTAACAGCACAAACAAGCAATAAAATTACAAATCACGTTTTCAATTTACTGTTTAAAAATATTTCTGCTAAATATATTTGTGTTTATAATGAAGGAAAGCTAATTTAAATTGGAATTTATTGCATGATTTTGCTTCAAAAACAAGCATAAAGGAAGGTCGTTACCTGTTTATTTTTCAGCACAAAGTGAGAGAAAGCGTCAACAAAATTAAAATGGAACTACAAGTCGATTACTGTGAGATTTGTGTATATTTTAATGATTTTTGGACGATTACTAAAAAGTCGTTTCGAAAAGTGTTGTTTTGCTTTTGGAAAAGGATCTCCTAATAAGTCTCATTTGTGTTAATTTGAATGAACTTTGCGTTAAAAACAGAAAAGTGGTGAGTTTATTTTGAAAAGGCAGCACATTACATGAAGCCAACGGAGTAAACAGGTAATTTTTTTTTTTTTTTTTTTTTTTTTTACAAATTGACAAACAGAATCTCAGCTTTGACTGATGTTCTAATCTCTCCTCGCCGCTCGGTGAAAGATGCACTTTTTATCTCTGGCCAGGGAGAAATTGGGACGTGTGTTTGTCTAGATGTGACAACTTACCGTAAAGCCTTCAACTGATCCGGTGGAGCTACTGTATGTGATTTCACATGCTTAATTTATTTCTTTCTTTCACTCGCTGCCCTGCTGACAAAAACAAAAAGCTTTCACAACTGGGAACATGTGCGTTAAAGAGCAGAATGTCACAAAGAGGCAATGTGAGTAGGATGAATAACATGCAGCTTGTAATTAATCTGACAATTAAATATGATTTTGTGACATTTTTATCTGTAAAGCAGTGATAAGGCTTTTGCCCGTGTCAGTGTGTGTGCATGTTTCTGTTCATTGAATTGTTAGCTAAATGTGTCACAAATGACAAATTCTAACTAGAGAAACTGCATGCGAAAATGCAGCGTGAATGCTTATTGCTGATGAACTTGCTGAAAAACAGCTGAAATGAGCTAAAGACATGCTGAAATGTAGCTGAAATTGAGGAACAAGCCTAAGTTAGTAGAAGATATCAGTAAGAACAGTTGCTTAATTTGGTTTAAATGAGCAGAAATGAGCACAAAAATAAGTAAATTAGCTCTAAAAGCTAAAATTAGCACACAAAATAGCTAAAGGGTAGCTGAAAAGGTAGAAAGAAGCATAAATTGCCAGAAGGAAGAGGAGAGACCACAACTGTTCCCAATTAAGCTGAAAGAAACAGAAATTAGTACAAAAAGTGGAAGTAATCTGAAAAAGGTTAAATTAGCTGTAAAACAGCTGAAAAGTAACTAAAATACTAGAAAGAAGCTTCAATTTGTAGAAGTGGAGAAAGCACATTTTTGTTGAATTAGGCTAAAAAAAAAAGCTTAAATGAGTGCAAAAACTGTGAAATTAACAGAAAGGTTAAAATTAGCATAAAACAGCTAAATAGTAGCTGAAATAACTGAAACTAGCATATCTAAGTAAAAGGGAACAAAACATGCTGAAATTAGCAGAATTTTGAAAAGCAGAAAACTGAAAGAAGCAGAAAATACCACAAAAACTTGAATTTATCTGAAAACCGCTTAAATGAGCTAAGAAATGCTAACAAGCTAGCTGAAAATATAGAACAAGCTTCACCTAGCAGAAGAAAGTATGAAGTTTGCCAAATTAGGATGAAAGGAACAGAAATGGGGCACACAAAAGTAGAATTTATCTGAAAAAAGCTGAAATTGGCAACAACAAAAAAACCACGGAAGAAAAAGCTGAAAGCTTAAATTAGCAGGATGTTGCGAGAGCAAATCTTTGTGGAATTAAGCAGAAAAAAGTTGGAATGAGTGCAAAAAATGTATAGAATTGGCTGAAAAGGCTAAAATGTTCATAAAAACTCCTAAATAGATAAGCATTCCTTCAAACGATGTTAGAACTTTAATTAGGTCCACGTTTCATCTCAGCATCGACGCTTGTCTTTTGAAAGTGATCAGCCTCATATCGTCTCGTAAAAGAGGTTTTGAATGGATCGTGGTACAAATGCAATTGCCTGAAGAACAAATGTAATAATAGCGCATAATGGTCCTCATGCATCAAGGCTTGTTATGATGCCTGTTATCTACATCCGAGGCATTACTCATCATAGACAAATGCTCCGTATAGCTGGCAACAGACAATATGGAGATAGAAGATGTCAACGTGATGAAGAATGCGTTATCCATATTTTTGTTTCAACCTAACCTCTGAGCGACGTGTTTAACTGTGTGTGCTCAATTTAAGCTTTTCGTATGCAAAACCTCTCATTTCCATTGCAGCTTCTTGATTTGGCTTCTATTCTTACAACCTGAATCTTTCTCAAACATCATCATCTTGTTTTTCTTAATATCAATTCCCCATAGTTGTACTGAATCACTGTTTGTGCATATATATATATATATATATATATATATATATATCAGAAAAAAATGTTTTTCAGATTAACAACTTCCTTGCCTCTCACTCCTTGTCGGCAGCGCAGCCGATCCCATCACTGCGAGAAGCAGCGCAGATTAAAAATGTCAGCTTCCAACATCACAGTCTCTCACTCTGTGATACAGCCACAGCCTGAGGTTGGGAATGTGCACATGAATTTAAAAAAAAAAGGAATCTTCACTTGAATATCACACAGAAAAAAAAAAAAAAATAGACTGGCCGCAGTGGTCTGCGTTCACACTTCGAACACGACTGTCTTGAGGACTTGTGACACAACGACACACTCTGATCTTCATCAGGGTCCAGCCGGTGTGCCTTGGCCTGAATAATGTCTCCCCGTCCTCCCAAGCCTCCGACGCCACGCCGCCCCTTGACTTGTTTATACAGATTAAAGATGTGATGTTGAAACATGCGCCGGATCACACGGCCGCGCTGCCGAGGCGTAACAAACGTCAGCATGATGAAGGTGAGGACTGTAATGCTGCATTATCTCTGCTACGTTGGGAAGCAGGTGTGATGAATGTCCAGCAAAGATGGGTGCACATTTTTACCTGTCTCCACCTGACTGCGAAGGGGGAGGGAGCAGCGAGATGTATTTAGCCAGGGGGTAGAGGGTGGGGGGGATGGGTCAGGCAATCCGACCTGAAGATGTTTCCTGGTTGACAGGGTGGAAGCAGTGAATGGACGTGGCACGGTTAAGCCCTGGGAGATTTCTGCCTGATGCTGCCATGCAGGATGGACAGGAGTGGGTCGAGGACAAAATAGAAAGGTCAGCGCAGGACAGGCAGGTGTCACCTGATGCATTGTGGGTTAACAGCCTCGGAAAGATGTTGCCGTTGGTTCGACTCAGAAATGCTTGTGAAACAAAGCATTTGCTCTGTGTTTACAGACAAAAATATTATTAAAAAGAAAAAATGACCTGCGTTTTAATGTTTAATTTGAAGAGGGTGAATCAAGAGGATGATCTGAGGAGATAATCAGAAAAATGCTGTTCTTCTTGAGGCGTCTTGGGTTTCCTGTTTGCACGGTGCATATCCAAAATGCTTCCTTTTTGCAGCAATAATTTAATCTCTATCACCTCCTTTTTGAGATGGAGGAACCATTTTTTGCACCTTGATATCTCAACAAACATCGAGACCCACTGTAATAAAATGTCCAGCTGCAGTTCAGAAATCTTTGTTTTTATTCCCTTTTGATTTTTTTACTCCTTGTTTTTTAATTCCCAACAACACATGTTAAAACACCAGAACATTTCAATAAGTAAATCACATATTTAGTTTTGTGTGGAGTTTCCATGTACAAAGGACTTTCAGCTGACTGCATACATAAAAAAATGTATGTTCTAAATAATTCTGCTGTTATGAAAGCGCATTCATATTTCCAAGAAAAATGCTTCTAAGTACTTTCCATTATTTTAATGTTAAACAATAAATACTATTTTGATGTTTAATTATCCTGTTTAAAGTTAAAATAAAAATAGGACATGTCAGGAGTTTTTTGCATAAAAGCCACTTTTTTCTAATATTTCTATCTAATTTTAGCTGATAATCGTTGTGTCATAACTATTTACTTTAGGTTATAATTATTTAGCATGGCAGTTTTTATTCTTTTTTTAAATCTTCCTAAATCACAGGTTTCTTGCTGTTGTTGAAACAATATATTTGCACCAAAATTACTGCTTCAGAGGTCATTGTCAGGTTAAAATAAACACGGGTCACAATATGTTTTTGAACTAATAAAGAATTATGATGTGAAGAGTATTTTACATGAATAAACACCTTCCAGCGTCTTGGTTTCAGTTAATGCAACGCAGGTGAAGCTTCCTTTGTATCATATTATGTTGGTGTCGTATTTCTAAGAATAATAATAGAAGGAAAAAAAAAAAACAGGCTGTGGTTTAAACATGTAAAATAATTATAATATAGCACGCTGACCTTTCTCTCTGACCCCTTTTTTAAAAGGCCGCTCGTCTGACAGGCTCTAATTAACATCAGACTCCTGAAGCTTGACTGCTGTCTTCTGGGAAGCAGAGAACAATCTTGGCTCGGCTGTAGTGCTGTAAAACACAGCGAAAGGCCATCGGTTCATCTGTTGAACCCCGCCCCCACCCCCCTTTG
>JARVLU010000255.1:12220962-12233664 GCA_031762415.1 Simpsonichthys santanae
CACACTTGTTCTTAAGTCCGAGTTGCTGTAAGTCGAGGACTACCTGTACTTTTGTCTTTACGCTCAGTCCATGAGGGAAAAATGTTTTCGCAAATGAAACTTTAAACTGGGCTGAGTCACATAATGTATATCATGCTCTGTTTATAAAAATGTTTCCATTACTAAACTCTAATGTGACTCTGGAAGCATGATTCAGGGGAAGAAAAGTGGGTCAACTCAGCAGATCATCCGCTTCAAACATACGTCTTAGAAACTTTTTTATTTTTTTTTAAATACATTGAAATATTCTGCTGTAGGTTTGCCATCTATCTCCTTGGCTCACAACAAAATTCTCATCTCCGTTTGTCGAATCCCCTCCCCCCATTCCCAGTAATCATGTGTGCTATACATAGCTGTTTAATATTCATAATCATGTGTCACTTTGACATTTTCAAAAGGTTCCCAATCACGGTCTCTGATGGCATCCTGCCTGTACAGGCTATGCATAGCAATCTTCTCCTCTGTCATCAATAATTGTAGCTATCCTCAGAGAAGTCACACAGGGGCTGGTGTGCTGAGCTGAATACGGGGCTGAATTATCACTTTAGAGTTTCACATGAATCGTGAAGCCCGAGGTCGGCCTGCAAAAAACCCTTTATCACATAGACAGTGTGTTTGATGTCATTCTTAAACACAGCTTGGATAATTCTGTGTCTGAACCCCTTTTAAAAGACAGACCTGAAAGGGATAGTCTGGTTATTTTTGAAGCACAGTCAGGTCAGTTTTTCACGATCGGGAAAAAAAAATGAACAGATCAAGTGTTTACATGCACACCTGTCAGATTATGAATTGGCATAAACCACCCATCTGATTCTGATTACAAATTCTTATGGATTGAGCTGAATAAACAAAAATAATCCAAACGGGGCGTTTACATGACACATTTTTATTCCGAATGGCCACTTAATCCAATTACTGTTCATGTAAACATAACTTCTGATACAGACCAAGAAAGCAAACTCTGGTCTGCCTAAATACCTAGGTCTTGGTTCGGTTGAAGTGAACTCTAGCGTGGTTCGAATGCAGTGTGAATGCAAGCGGACCAGAGACCATTGAGACCAGTGGACTACAGAGCAGGGCATTCTGGGTTAATGCAACCAAAACAAATATGCATTTCTCATACCTCATACGGAGCCATCTCAGCTGCCTTGTGTGAAAAACATTTTCCATGGTCTTCTGCTTCATCTTCCGCTCGTGCCGAGTCCATTGGCACATGTGCCAAAGACAAAACAGAAATCCTAAAATTTGACACCATTCCATTTTTGTTGTTATTTCCAGAAGTAAGTTGCGTTCAGTGTCTTCTTCAGAGGCTTTGTGTCATTTCCTTCAGTAGTTCGTGGTGCAGTGCCACCACAGGCGCAGAGGGGAACAGAACAGGTTGGCTCATTTGAAAATGCAAACAAATGTTCTGAATTTTGGTTCCCAATTGAACCGAGTCTACTGGACTATCAGGTGTGAAAACAACCTTAGAAAAGGTCAGACGTCTTCCTCCAGACTGTCTCTTTAAAGCAGCTGCTCTCAAACGATTCTTTAAAATTTGCTCCTAATCAATGTCAAAAAATGGGACTTACTTTTTGTGACATTAGTCTATAGGATGCTCGTTTCATGTTTTAATCAGTTTTTTTTATACAAAGGCTCATGCGATCCAGTCCATCACAAAGATGTCAGAATGAAAACTTCACCTAATGATTGGTTTTTAACTTTTAGGCCCCCTCCAGATATGACCCCGCGATCCCACCAGGAGTCACGCCCCTCAGTTTGAGAACCATTTAAAAGGCATTTCAACAGAATTGTGTGTGTGATGTGCCCCAGGCCTGTGAAGCAGGCAGCAGAGCAGCAGAAGGGACAGCTTCTCATCCTTGACGACATTTAGCTCACATTACTGGAATTCCTCAACATACTTATCTGAGCACAGAGACCTTCAAGAAGTCGAGCCCGTGTGTGCTTACACATAAATGTGATAGAATCCATCTGGTAAGAGATGCTTCATGTAAAGTGGTTGCCTTTTTATTTTTTTGCCTGACGAACATCTCTTAGCTGAGGTTTGAGAAAAGAAGAGGTTGAAGGTGATGCAAGCTTCTGTCAGGATTTTACAGAGAAATTTCACCCTGCGTCTGACAGAACTGGAAATTGTACTCCAGCAAAATCCAGAATCACTTTTGTACATAATGTATGTATCATAATGTGTTTATTTTCTCTGTTAGAACATATTTTAAATTGTTAAATATAATAAATACTATTAAAAGTTTAGATAATCTGTACTCTTTTAAGTCTGGAGCTCAGTTCAGTTTATGTTGTCTACTTTTTTCTTTACATTTTAATCAAAGTGCATCTAAATTAATCTATAAGGAGTTATTTTTGAAGAATGTTCCACAAGAAAAAAAAAATCCTTTAGAGGTCTTAGTGTGGCAAAGAGTCAAGATGAGTTCCTATATTTCCACAACTGTGTCACTTTGCTTTAATGCTGTCTAGGTGAACCACAAAATGTCAAAATTAGAATAAAAAAAGCCCAAAATAAAATACTTTTTTATAGAGCCAGTGTCGTCAAGACTTGGATCAACTGTGTGCCCATGAGGGAGGAGAAAGTCCTGGGACTGAACGTGAAACGAAGCACAAAATAATGACTTACAATTCAAACCCAGCTGCTCTGTAGTTGTGTGGTTTTACAGCATGCCTAAGGGTAGAGCACATAGACCCTCAAAATAACTAAAGCTGTAATTAAGGTCGCAGCATTTTCCCTGTTTCTACCCAACCCAGACATCAGGAATAGTTCGGGTCTAACATGAGCAGGAATGTTTGACAGCAGTCTCTGGAACATACTGCAAGTTGGAATGAACAGAAACTAGTTTTTTTTTTTTTTTTTTTTTGTGTGTGTGTGTGTGTGTGTGTGCTGGAAATGTTTATGTTTAGTACCATCACAACCAGCAGCAATAACCAGTACCACTACCTGCATGCCTGATAGGAAACACGTTCTTGTGCTGACACCTAAAGGACAAACTGGAGTTTGTAGGTGCAATACAGAAAACCCATTTTCAATTTAAACATGAAGATAATCAAATATATATATTCAAATATTATTTATTTTAAAAAATTACAATAATTCACAGTTTATTGAGAGTTACAGCACTCAATTACATGTGCATTACCTAAAATGTACCGCTTTGGTGTTTTTTTTCGAGTACCAATGTGCATGAAACATTGTAAACCAGTGGACTTCGGCCTTTCTTAATGCCTAATATCTGCAACCAACTTTTGGATTCAATAACAGGAAATGCACAAAAATCATGACATGATTATGAGACCACAAAATACAAAACATCATTTTACATGATTTTTTTTTGGGGGGGGGGGAAGAGACAAATAATTAAAATATTTCTATGTAAAAACTAAAAAAAAGAGTTGTTTTTTAAATAGAGTGCCTATGAAATACAGTATTTATAAATGTACAAAGAATGTGACGAAAGCCTCTGTTAGTGCAGAAGTATTTAAAATCTGTCATTCAGGAGATCTGACAGGTAAATAAATTATAAACAAAAAATACACAAGAGCCTTCGCTCAGCAATGATAACTGTGATAACAAAAAAAAAGACAAATATTCTGTCATTCTCCTCAACTTTCAGCCTTTCGTGTTGACAGAAGGCAAAGACAACACATCTCAGTAACTTCATAATGTAATCTCAGCCTCCTTTGTTCACAGTGATTCTCGCTTTACTTTTTGGAAGACTCAGTTCACCATTGTGCACATTATCAGCATTACACTCTTCAAAAAAAGACATTCATACTAAGATAGCTGGTGCACTGTCACAATAAAAAAAAAAACTGCTCTCGTTAAAAACGAGATGCGTAACTTGACCTCAACGCTCCGTGTTCACGGCATATAATACAGAAAAAACACTGTTTCGGGACCACCGCTGTGGCTGTAGTGTTTCCTACATATATATTAAATCCAATTACAGTTAAATAAAAGGACTCGCCGCGCCTTAATGAGTATCAAAGTAAATTTGAAGGAGTAAAAAAAGTGTCTCGCGAACAAAAATACATTAAAAGGGCCTGTCGACAAAATTACAGTGTATTCACTTTGCATCAAACAGAAGGTATGAGTCATAAACAGTACTGTGATACACACACCGCTGTACTTGAGGCAAATGTTTTCTGAAAATAACAGTTCTGTCCTCTAAGAGCTGCCTATCCAGCTGTATTATCTGTAATATTGCACATAAGCTACAAATAACTTAAATTTTGTACCACTACATCCATGACAGAAAGGACCTCCTACTGCATTTCACAACATCTGGAGGAGCGCAGACATTTCAACAACCGAGCCCAATAAACTGAGGACAATGACACCAACATGTTTAACTTACAGTTAGTATTTCACTGGGCAGCAACTGCTGTGATGGAGATAGCATTCAAGAGAGTCTTCAGAACATGTTGCGGTGATTTTTTGCGATTCTCAATTTCCTTGCTCGTCTTAAACCCAGGTCAAGAGCGCTAGAAAACACGTCCAGGTCTCAAACCCATGTAGATAATAAATAACAATTATAAAAAATATGGTCTAAATCTGCTTATCTTCCTTTTTAAAGTGTACTGCAGGTTAAATCATAAATGTGGTGACAAATGCCAAGGTGGGTACAATGCATGCACAGGTAGGCAATAGAATCATGTGCATGTATAATACAGTTTAGCATGCTTGTGTGCACAAAAATTATCTTTCTATGCATTATCTTGTGCTTGTTCTGGAGCCGGGTTGTGGGGGCAGCAGCTTGAGCAGTGCTGCCCAGACATCTCTTTCCACAGCCACCTTTTCTAGTTCCTCAGGGAGGAGACGCCCAAGGTGCTCCCAGGCCAGCAAAGAAACTAAGTAAATGGGCTATACTTAGATACTTGTAGCGCTTTTATATCTTATCAAGATACTCACAGCACTTTATGATCTGTGCCCTCATTTACCCATTCATACAGCACTCTATGTCTATGATCAGTGCTTTATCACATTCATACACCCATGGGAAACACACATCAGAGGCCCAGGGACACTTCTGGTGGAATCGAACTCCAACTCTTGCATTGGAGGACGACTGTTCTAACACCTCAGCCACAGCTGCCCAGACTGAGACCAAGTCTAGACTAGAGAGACTAAGTCTCTCCAGCATGTCTTCCTACAAAATGGACATGCCTGTAAAACCTCCTTAGGATAGAATCAAGGGGGGCAACCTTACCAAGAAGCCTGAACCACATTATAATCATTTTCAAAACCATGCTACCAAGTAAAACTCAGCTGCATGGCTCACTGGTCACAAGCACTCTGAATCAGTTAAGACTGCAACAAAAGATTCATGCATTTTCTCATAATACTGAGTCTTGCAAGTTTTAGTCTCTAACTAGCTCCAACAGTAGCAACCCAGTGAGATACCACCTCAAAATAGTTTGAAACAGTTAGAAACTTGTTGCTTGCTTGTATTTTTATGTCGAAAACAATCCTAATGTAATTATTTTGTTGCAATACAACTAAGAGCGTGTATAGCGCTTCAGATACTAAAGTGATTTCTTGCATTTATAAGGCTCCTAAGTTTTTAAATGTTCTCGTACCAATAAAAAGGTTTCAAGGACCAAAAAAATAAAAATACAGTCACTAAAGTCTTCCTGTACTGCATATGAAAACCAAAAGATATGAACTGGAGAACTCCTCCCTGCTTTGAGGCACTTTTACAACCTGCAGCTGGTTGGGGTTCATCACATGTCCAAGTTTGCCGTAAAAAAAAATAAAATAAAATAAAATAAAATACCCAAGAACCACTTCAGTCTCCCAGCTGCAGCAGGCTTCCTCCATAGTTAATTCTCCCATGCATTTAAAACGATCACATAAATCGTCATGATACCAAAATATTAAAAAAACAGGCAGCACATGAAAAGTCTTTGTAAAGGCACATTATGCAAAGATACACTTTTGTAAATACTCAAACCAGTTAAGTATCAAAAGTGCAAAAACTAAAGCCCTTAAATAAAGGGGGCACACAAATAGTGGCGCAACAAACCATTGTAAATCAATTCATTTGACATGAACCTGCAATTTAAAGTACATCTGATGTGGATGTCTAATCAATGAGTGTCGCTGCTTGAACCACCACTGAAAAGCAACAATCTACAAAAGATTTTTTTTTATCACTTATGTCCACTGATTGTTTTGGTTAATTGGTTCTACAACCCATCCTGGTTGTACTTTTAACACCAAAAGATGAGCAGCTGTACCCAGCACATTAGCTCACATTGGTCTTTTGTTTTCTTGAGAATTTCATTCAGCTGTCTGGGAAACAAACAAGTGATACATTCTGTAAAAAAAATGGCTCTTATTTGTAGCCCTTTACTGCTGGTTGTGTAGCAAAGGCAAAAATTATCTTTCACTTTGCCTTTATTATTCTTATTATTAATATTATATGTCTAACTGTGACCAATGACTGGTAATTATCTTAACCAGTTCCAGTACTCAAAGGCCAATCCGATAATTTTCCTTCAGACTATGGAGTGTTTTCCCACCAAAGAAAATTTTGTAGATGAGCATTCAAATGCTGCAAGAAAACGCCATCCAGATGACAAGTCTCTGCCTTTTAGTTTCTCTCCTCTAGTGGTTAAAAATTGCCTGATGCAATTTTTAAATGTGTCAGTGTTGCAAATATATTTGGTTTCAGCAACTCGGACGAGTTTCATTACAAGACATCACGTGGATTCATCAAACCTAACTGAGAGAACAAACCAAATAGCCCTTAAAGCACACACGACGGTGGAGAATGTCACTGCAGCAGCAAACTTGGGCTGCGCTCTGAAAGAAAAGGAGAGTGTCACATAAAGTGGCAATAGACTTGTTTCTCCTGTTTGCTCATATCTTCTTCTGTGGCAATAATCCATATAAAAATATGAGGGAGCAGATTTTATCTGGTATTTTCAAGTACTGTTTCCTTGTTCCTGCTCAAACAAGAGCATTGCAAGTTGGGATCGAGAACCAATGCCTTCCATATTGCTTTGAATACACCTATGATAGATGTCCTCGTTGAGCTTTGGGTTGCAGGATTGGTAGCGGTATTGCTGGTGTAGAGCTGGCTCCACTGCCCTGAATACATGTAGGCCTGAATACTTTACAAACATGTCATAGATATCCAAGCTCTCTAGTAGGTCCTCATTTTCTTGAATATCTGTCACCATTCGAGACCTTGCTGCCATGTAGTCAGAGTTGTAAAAGCATGCTTCGTCAAACGACCTGCGGTCAAAATGTCCTGCATCCTTTACCAGATCAACAGTGGCTGGATATGGCTGGTTGTGATAGGCCACGTCAGGGTTGTACTCCTGGAAATGGATAGGAAAAAACACTTGCCAATTGTTTATTGAGTTCATGCGGCAGCGGTTCAGAAATTCAGCATTAACATTTGTGTTCACATGAGCCAGGAAGAACAAGGTGTCAACTGGGTGCTTCTTTGAAATGATGTCCATAAATTTGATCTGCGATGGTATCTCTGTCTTGACACTTATCCATGGGATTTTTATTGCTGGGTATTTTCTTTCATAAACGTTGATCTGATTTTTCACACCAGCAAAAATATCATCGTGATTAACATGCTGTGCCTCCTCTGGGTCGTAAATGAATAAAAGTGTTAGGACTGCATTTTCACTGGTCTCAAAGGCATTGGAAGCAAATCCTTCCAAGAAATGGTTGACATAGCTCCGGTCTTCTGCGGTAAGGGGTATAATGATGTGAACCCTGGTAGCTTCAGTGACATAGGGCATAGGAATGATCTCTATGAGGCTTAAAGGTCGCACCAGGTGGACTCTCTTTGTGATGGAGCGACTGTGACCTTTCTGATTGACAACTTCAACCTGAAGGTCCAAAATATACTCCATGCCCCGGGTGGGGTCGAAGCGTCTGTAGCCATTAATGAGTCGCTGCTTCTTAAGATGTAATGTGGGCATGTACTTTTTGTTGAGCTCTTCTATGGCTATGTCTATGACGTCTGCAACGTCCATTTTGTCAATGCCGCGCAGCTCACACTTTGGAGCTCCATCGATGCATGAATAAATCTCCTCCTCTGTGAAGTATTCCCACTTCAGAACTTCAAACCGGGATTTGGGCTCAAAAGGTGGGTTGACCCCCACTGGCCACTGGGTGCTTCGATTGCCTTCGAAAGCAAGCACGCTAACATTTTTCATCTCTGCCTGAAAAAACACAAGTGTTTATGTTTTCATGTAACCATTACTATATTAAAGCGTATGAAGCCAGGATTTTATTTCCGACTGATCCACGGGTGATTCGTGACTTGGCAATCTACTTACCTGCAGCTTAGCGATCTCATCGTAAGTCTTCTGGAGTTCAATCTCAGAGAAGTACCTGTGCAGCCGGTACATTTGTTCGGGGTCAGACACCGGATGAACAGTTAGAGCCTTCCTGAACTGTTCATTCTGCTCTTTACTTGGATCTGAGTTTTTTCCAAGCTCGTAATGGTAGTATTCAAGACCCTAAAACAAAAAAACAAAAAAAAAAAACAGGTCTTTTCATGAGATGTGATGCCATTAGAGAAGCATGCCAGATGTTATTTCAAGCTCTGTTGTTCTTTAGTGTTGCTTCCTCTCATACACACATTATCTGGACCGAGCTTCAGGTTCACCTTCACTGTAGACCAGGACATTTGCTCAAAATGACGTTTGGATAATAAAATAATATTGGTACACACTTTGACTAGTGTCAACTTACAATATTTTATTAATTGTTCAATTGACTTTACGAGGAAAACTAGGCCATGTGGCATAACTTGCAGAGAGAATCTCACAACCGTTTAAGCTGAAAACAAGAGTCACCACCTGTAAAGCTTGAGTGATTAAAAAAAAGGGAACCCAATCTGATGACGCTATTAAAAGAACAAAGGCTGGAGACACTGCTTAACTAAGCAGCGAGGCCACTCTATTACAAATGTTTGCCAACAGCTTGCAGCCTGTAGCTGTACACTTAGTGAAGCATTGTCCGTGCCTAATTGGCATCAATGTTTTTTTTTTTTTGAAAAGAGAAAATGTTGTCTGGCTCCGTGTTCAAGCTGTTTGTTACACCATTACAGGCCTGTTAACGGTCCCCTGCTTCTCTCCTTTATCTGAGGGGCTCTACTGGTGCTCTTCTGGCTCAGGGCACTTCAGATAGTCTCTCAATTGTGCAACAAGATGGCTTACTGCTCTGGGTTGAGGCCAAGGGGGAAAAATTAGATGAGACTTTTAAACATCCATGGAGTGACTCAACAACAAAAGCTAGGCCTGTACTGTATATAGAATGTATGTCATTAATTTATTTTCTAGCAACTCATCTTTACATTTAAAAAACACAATAAAAAATAAATAAAACAATTAGCATTCCTAGAAGGAATGTATCAACGGCCTTTTTTCATGCTAGTTTTACTTTAAAATCATCCTATGAGTGGTAGCCATTTTTCTCTCGCTCTACTATTCTTGTTTGTATTTGCATTTATTTCCATCATAAACATGTTTTTCTGTCTTTCTCGCCATAGATAGTACACCTGGACCAGCCACTTTCTATTTGTCTGTATCACCTTCCTGTACCCTCTTTCCCCAGCCAGTCGAGGAAGATTGCTGCCTATCCTGAGTTCTGCCGAGTTAATAAGGGAGTTTTTTTCTTTCCACTATCACCTATAAGCTTACTCAGGATGGGAGGTTTGGGCAAACTGGAGATTCAATGCAGTCTGGTGGCTGCTATAGATTGATAACTTTCTATATTTGACATTTTAACACATGTGGATGTTTTGTACAGTGCTTTGAGAAATTTGCTGAGAACTGGTGCTAAATAAACTAAACTGAATTGTAAAGTTGACTGTTTCTTAGGGTAAATGGATTCTTATATAGCACCTTTGTATCTTATCAAGACACTCAAAGTGCTTTACACTACAATCTGTGCCCTCATTTTTCCATTCATACAGCACTCTACTAGATCTCTACAAAACTAATTGAACAAATCATTCTAAAGAGACTAATCAGTGCTTTATTACATTCATACACCGATGGGACACACATCGGAAGTAAAGAGGGGTTCAGTGTCTTGCCCAGGGACACTTGGGCATGTGACTGCTGGTGGATTCGAACCCCAACTCTTGCATTGGAGGACGACTACTCTGAACACTCAGCCACAGCCGCCCCATAAGGTCAGTTGGCTATCCCCAGTTGCTTCCCGGGTGCTTACATAGCAAAAAAATGAGTTCTCAATGAGACTAACCTGTATAAACAAAGGTTGAATGAATGGCTGTGGCAGCCAGGATGAGTCACATTAACTCCAAAAGATAAGTTGTTTATACACATCCAGTTTTTTTCTGAAAGTTTTAATAAAATCTATCCAGGGGGTTAGAAAACATTTTTTTGGCAACTCACAGACGGGGGCAAAAACTTTGTCACACACTGTCTTGCCTTTCGGCAGTGAAGGATAATGAAAGCAAAGTGTGCTGAAAGACACAAAAAAAATGCCTTTAGCCAGTGGGACAAAGCTTGTTTGACCCTAAATGCTAATGACATTATAGGAGCAGAGCATGTTGACCCACAGGGGATTTTCACGCTATTGAACCTAAGCTGAACTCTCAGCTGTGCACTCCGTACCTGCTTACCTATTCCACTTTGCCCCCGGTGCTGTTTAGAGTTAAAGGGCATTAGCCCCTCTACTCTGTAATATGAATACCATCTCCTCGCCAACACAGTAATTACAGTTCTATATAGCTGTCTGTCAGTTTTAAGTGCCGCCCTGGGGGTGAAGAACGGTTTCTAAAGGGACAGTTAGGCTTTTCTGTAGGAGAGCCCCCTGCTGTAACCTATCACACAGCTGTTCTGAATCTCTGTCTTCAAGCACGTCTTTACAACTCAACATTCATTCAGACATGAACTGCTTCCTTTCATTTCCCACTAAGCCTGGAACATTTTGAACCAAAGAAACCCTTTTATACCTTCAAACACTGCGCTGTATGCACGAACAAAAAGAGAAGTGAACGAATGGTGGTAATTACGTACCACTTTTGAGAAGGGTTAGCCTACCTCATATTCACTAACGCAGTTTGTGCTGGTGTAGTCAATGATGCATCTTCCGAGCCACTCGTCAGGCCTGGAGCTCAGGATGTCATTCCTGCAGTTTTCCAGGAAAGGCTGAAGTCGTAGGAGCAAGCTGCGTGACAGGAGGTACCCAAACCCCCCGTAGCAGTACTTCCCCTCCATTTCCCCGCCTATGAACTCCTCAGGACGGCCCATGTAAAGCTCCCGATCCACGCTCAGGTGCTCCACCAGCGCCTTGATCCTGTCAGCTTCTGTGTAGGCGTCATCTTGGACAAAGTAGAACCAGTCGTATTCATTGATGTAATGGTCAAAAATAAACTTGATGGTCTGAAACATGTTCCAGATCAGTCGCTCATCTCCGTGAGAAACCACAAACATGCCGTGAGGGACTTTGCGGTTGCGCGAGCCGGTGAAGAAGGCCACGGCGTCGAAGTGATGGCTTATGGTGCGATTCACAGCGACGCCCAGGGTGTTGATGGAGTTTTTGGATGTCAGAACCCCAACAAAGAGGCGCTCTCGCATTCCCAACTCTGTACTTATGTATTTGGCCCTGAAAAACATGTCAGACCAAAGAGCTACTGGATGAACGCTGCTTTTTTACTGAGTTATAGGACAAACAGTTCAACAAGTTTTTAATTATGGTACAAGGAATTACAGTTAATAAAAATAACTTGTAAAACCAGGAAAATAGTTAAACTGATTCCTCCAACTGTGTAAATCCTGATTTAGACATTCACACTGTTGTTTCCAGTTTTTTTTTTTTTCTAATGTTTTTTGCAATCTAGCAACGTCTGCAGAACCACTCATACATGACAACATTCAGCTCATGTAAGATGGGTGGGATTTTGTTGTAACTTACACTTTTCAAAAATTTTAACTTTATTTACAGGTTTTTCCATAGAAATACGTCAAGATCTCTTCATTTCCTTCAAGAGCATTGTTCTCTTTGAAATCTGCTTCAGAATGTGTGTGCTATTTTGGTCTTCTTTGGTCAGTTTTAATTTTTAGCTACAGTTCTGCACACTTTTAGCTTCTGCTTTGCTACTTTGAGCATTAACCAAGCTCTTGATACAATTAGCTAGGGCTTTGACAGTTTCAGCTTTTAGCTGGCATTTTGCTACATTTACAGATTAGGTTATATTTATGTGTTTAATTACTTTTAGCTAGCATTTTGTCATTGTTAAATTTTAGCTAGCCATTTGCTACTTTTTATTTTTACCTAGCTTGTTCACACTATTAGCTAAAGTTTCTATACTTTTGGCTAGCATGTTGCTACTTTTAGCAACTAGTTTACATTTTATTAGGGTTTTGACACTATTAGCTTGTAACTAGCATGCTACTACTGATAGCTTTTAGCTAGCCTTTTGCTACTTTTAGCTTTACTCATCTTTATTACTTTCAGCTAGGGTTTTGATGCTGTTAGCTTTTAGCTAACATTTTTCTACTTAGGTTTATATGTGTCATTTTTCTACTTAAAGCTTTCATCTAGCCCAGGGGTGTCAAAGTCAAATACACAGAGGGCCAAAAAAAAAACAAATTTGCTACAAGCCAAGGGCCGGACTGGTTCAATGTTTATTATAAGGGGGTGATATA
>JARVLU010000255.1:12243323-12253765 GCA_031762415.1 Simpsonichthys santanae
TAATTTCGTTTCATCACATGTACCACATGTGGTGCAAATGACAATAAAGATTCTCTGACTCTGACTCTCTGACTTAAAACAGAAGAGACAAGAGAAAGAGAGGGGTCAGTGAAGAGCACCAGAGTTGAACCTTTTGTCATCCATTGTCTTCAGTAGAAAGAGACACGAAGAAACGATAAAGCCAATAAATAAAAATGAGGGTGATCATTTTCATTTATCATGCGATTAATTGATTTGTTGTTTATCGCGTCCGGTCTACTCCTAAACGCCAACTTGTATTCTTTTTATTTGTTCAATCCTGTGTGTCTAACAAATTTGTCCGGTGCCACTATAGATGTCAGAACATCTGCACAGGTGTCATAATCCACAACTCTTGCATTAAAACCTTCACAGTGTCTAGAAACACATTCCCTCTGATTATGTTTGGAGACTACTTGCACTACCTGCTCACCCATAATGAGACATGTCATTGCTCATATAATTTACACACTTTTCTTGACACACTCATTTGACGCAGATCAGATAAACAATTCCTACTGTCAACTCATCACTCTTTGGGGGAGTAAGGAAAACAATGAAAGGAGTTTTACAAAGAACAAATGTATATCAAAAAGATCTCTCCTTTTTTCAAGCATCAAATGTATTAGTTTACATAACAGATAAAGGTATGCTACTAAACAGCATGTGGGAAATGAAGTACAGCTTTCCTTTTTCCACAAATTTGGTATGAGGGAGGGAAAATGTTTCCCGCTGCCCCGTAAAGGAAAACAATAACCTGGTGGGAAAAAAAGAAGGGCTCAGGACACACGCAGAGATGATCGGATTATTATCTGGGGTTCAAGCGCTGAAGTATGTGAGGAATTTGTTTCCGCAACAGGAGTTTGAAACATTTACACAAAAATCACTTCAGTAATATCAACAAAACTGCTCTTAAGAAAAAGACAGCTTAATTTCTAGTTTACTTTGTTCCATTTAATAAAATATGGGTTTATGAGATTTTCCATTCACTGCATTCTCTTTTTTACATTTTACGCAACCTCTCAACTTTGTCAGAATTGTAGTTGTGTACTTGAGTACTATTATTTATAAATATTTATTGGCACTGGAGGCGTGTACATATTCCCTGAGTAAACATCTAACTCCATGTGAGCTTTTTCTCTGGAGGTGCATTCACTGGCTTCAGGGTCAGAATTGGACTTTGTGTGAACTCTGTCCTCCAGTGTGCCAAACTCTGTCCTTGCCTCATTTTGTCTCTAATCATTAGCAGTCAGATCAGCGTTTAACAGTTTTTTCAAGGTAAAATGTGAACAGAAAACAAAGAAGGAATTGGCAGTCATGATTCAGGGTTCCCATTCAGTCCGTGTGGAGGCCCCTGCTTGGCCCCCGACATCACAAAGAGGTTGGGGGCTGGAAATGCGGGGCAGAGAAGGGTGCATCCACTGTAAATGAATGCTAATGCAACTTTAGGTTAATTTTACAAAAAGCTTTTTTTGTGTGTCATTTTAAATAGGGATACATTTTCATTTTTTAATTGAGAACACAGTTTTATTTATGTATTTATTGTAGTTGATTTTTCAGAGACATGGCAAAGCAATAACTTTTATAATTTTCCACCAGTTTAAGTCATCTGTGTTTTTTCAATCACATCCAGTCAGTCAGTTCTGGAGGGGCGTGATTGGGAGGAACAACCTCTCTCATCTGAACCCGAGCAGTGTTCTGTTGTTGGACTTCTGTG
Source organism: Simpsonichthys santanae (assembly GCA_031762415.1). Lineage (NCBI taxonomy): Eukaryota > Metazoa > Chordata > Actinopteri > Cyprinodontiformes > Rivulidae > Simpsonichthys > Simpsonichthys santanae. Next base: position 12,245,059 of record JARVLU010000255.1, read on the forward strand.
CTGGTCATGGTTTGTCCATCACAAACGCCATGTTTGGACATAATGGTGTCCATAAGCACACTTGACACCAAGACATTGTATGTTGTAGATCTATGATTGACTTTGTAGTCATGTCATCTGATTTGCAGCCATTTGTTTTGAACACTTGGGTGAAGAGAACAGCTGAGCTGTCAACTGATCACACCTGGCAGTGGGTTGGATCAGATGGTGGGGGGAAAATACTGGATAGACTCGGTAGACCCAAACATGTAATGAGTGGGAATGCCTGGTGGAAGAACCCATCAGAAAGATCTTCAACTCGCATCTCCGGGAGAGCTTTAACCGCATCCCAGCTGAGGCGGGGGTCGTTGAGTCAGAGTGGGCCATGTTCCGCTCCTCAGTTGCTGAAGTGGCTGCCTTACCTGTGGCCACAGGGCTGTTAGTGCTTCTCACTGTGCCATCCTTAAACTCAGTGTTGGACACACTGGGTTAGGGAGGCTGTCAAGCTGAAGGTCGGGCCTTGTTGGCTGGTGGGACTTTGGAGGCAGCTGAGGAGTACGGGAGAGCCAAGCGGTCTGCAACCTGCAGACGGAAGAATGGAGCGTAAGATTGACAAATGGATTGGTGTGGCATCTGCAGTATTGCGGATTCTGTGCTAGGCCTGTCACAATAACAAATTTTGCTGGGTGATTAATAGACTCAGAAATTATTGCGATAAACGACAATATTGTTTGAAAGTTGACTAGGTATTGTCAAATTTTAGAAGAAAAGTAGGTTAATTTCAGTGCAGTACCTTTTTTTGACCATTGGATGGCAGTATAAAACTGTTTAAACCCAAGGATTCATGATAGTGCCGGAGTGAGCAGCAGCGTGTCTCTTTAAGAAAAATGAGAGGGAGGCCCCTTGTGATGGGCTGTGGCGGACGTTCTGAATGTTTTGAGCTCTTTAGCATAGCATTTGTCACACAAATCTTTTCAGTAAAAAAAAAAAAATCAGTAAACAAGTTCTAGGTTTCCTTTTGCAGAGAAAAACAATTTTTTACACGAAGGCACGGATTTCAACTGAATTTTGGAGCTTCGACAAGACAGAGGTTTTTTCTCGAGGTTAGCCTGTTAGCTTAGCTTCTCAGCTTGGCTGCTTTTAACCATCCAAAAACGTGATTTTGGACGGTTAAAATGGTATTTAACGAGAAAGGGAAAGGTCAGTGAAGAAAACTGGAGTTGAGCCTTCTGTCGTCCAGTGTCTTCAGTAGAAAGAGAGAAATACGAAGAAATGATAAAGCCGATAAATAAAAATGAGATCAATAATTTTCATTCAGCAGATATAATGCTGTTTCTTACAAACCTACAGTTTTAAAAAAGAGCTGATGTAACTTATCTAAAGAGCCAACAAATACAGTTAGCCAATCAGTGTTTGTGCTCTACAAACGCCTATTCTGCAGAAACGCCCACTTTTGGTCTGCAGAGAACTGCTTCTTGGTACTTCGGTCATGTCTGACTGGGAGGAGACTCCAGGGAAGTACCCAGGACACGCTGGAGAGACTAGACCATTAGTCGCTCGTTTGGTCTGGGAACTCCTTGGAATCCTAGAAGAGCTAGAAGAGGTGGCTGTGGAAAGAGATGTCTGGGCCTCCTGCTCAAGCTGCTGCCCCCACGACCCGACTTCGGAACAAGCAGGAGATGATGGATGGATGGATGGATGGATGGATGGATGGATGGATGGATGGATGGATGGATGGAATCAGTTCTAAATATGAAAGGTGTCTTAAGTCATGTTTTCTTCCAGGCTACGCCCACTGGAAGGGACAAGTTCTGACTGCAGAGGAACTGAACGTGTTGTACGACGGCATCAAGCTCAATAATGTCAACCATTACGACTACATTCTCACAGGTGAGGCAGCGTGAAGCACAAAATGTTGCACATATGATTTGATCATATTCCACAATATTTTTGTTAATGGAAAAACTAAACTGTAGGTCATTGCATTTTGATTTTTTTTTTTTTTTGATAATTTCTGAGAAATAAATTGATGCTGAAATAATTTAATTTTACTATCAAATGTCCACAACTGAACTCAAAGTTAATGAACTTTGCCGGTGTACTCCACTATGAATACCAATATTGAACCATTTATCAGTCTTTGAATTAATGATTCTGCTCATTTTATTGTGTTCGGACAAAAGCAAACATTGTAATTCAGTGTTTTTGAGTGACTCAAATCAGCTGAGAAAAAAATTAATTAAAAATAAAAATATGTATAAATGCAACCTGATATATTGACATTTGACTTCAGCAAATCCAGCAGTGAAAATATTTACACATCACATCCTGTTATGAATGAACATATAATCGATGTAAGTCACAAGGGACCATTTTCATTATTCATATTCATTAAGATGTATGTGTCCACCATTGTTTCATAGCAGTAAAAATAACTCATTCCACCACCCACAAGACACACTGAGACTTGTAGTGTTAATTTTAAGTAACATAATTGGTTCAAACTTGACAATTATTATTAAACGACTCTAAAAGGATGTAAATATTTGCACTCCAGGGCAAACATTTGCTGACTGATCACAAAAACACATTTGTGCAGATAAATGTATTGAGCTGTGCAGAAGAGAAATGCAGCATTTCATACAGAAGTAATGGACCAATAGAGTCATCGTTGTACTATCAGTTGATTGTGAGCTCTATAATCTTTTCGTTATCATTACAACTTATCCCCTAAGGGTACAGCCGGGACACATCCTTCCTGGAAACTGTGGTTGATATTATCAAGGAACTGAAAAAGGCCAACCCCAGCTTGGTGTATGGTGAGTAAATTAGGTTTTCCATTTTAAAACAGTCAAATATAATTTTTCTTAACTTGATTTAAAATTTCATGTTTGAGACTTCTGTTCTTTGCAGTTTGTGATCCTGTCTTGGGAGACCATGGTGCTATGGTAAGTAATAAGTATACTGTAATAAATGTGCATGGTTTTCTGTCCTGTGTATAGACCTGGATGGACATTTTATGCACATAATTCAATAGTTTTACATTTAAAGCACTGCACAAACGGTTTATGTTAATTTGGTTTGTATGCATCGATTAGGCAGCTGGTTGAAACGGTTATTTAAAAGTTTTTTTTCTGTTCTTGTATCAGTATGTTCCAGAGAAGCTGTTGCCTATCTACAAGAATAAAGTAGTGCCTTTGGCAGAAATCCTTACCCCCAACCAGTTTGAAGCAGAGTGAGTTCACTTTAAAAACTTGTTAAAGAAAAAAAAAAAAAAGAAACTGATCGAGATTTAAAGCTTCTTGCACTTTTTGTCTGTTCTGGTTTCCTTTAGGTTGTTAACTGGGAAGAAAATTTCCACAGAGGATGATGCTATCAAGGTGACCAGCATAAACATTTCTTGAGTTTTTATTCATTTGTGGCACCCAAGAGTTCAGTCCTTGGTTCTGTTCTCCAGGTGATGGACTTGCTTCATGAAATGGGTCCAGAGACGGTGGTCCTCACAAGCACAGACTTGCCATCCAAACGTGGGGATCAGTTTTTGGTGGCCCTGGGGAGCCAAATAATAAGTAAGTTATTGGCCTCTTTGTTAAAGAACTTCAAATGAAAATCTGTATAACATTTGAAGTTTACATTCTCAATCATAGACTGTTTCTTTACACAATAATTTGGTTCCTGCTGAGTGGAGATCCACTGCCATCTGTCTTGTTTTTGATCCTCTCTGCAGGAAAACCAGATGGGACCAGCACTTGTCAGAAAATTAGTTTGGACATCCCTAAAGTTGATGCTGTGTTTGTGGGAACAGGAGACCTGTTTGCTGCCATGCTGCTAGCCTGGACTCATCATCACCCCAACGACCTAAAGGTCCGCCGTACTTTCAGTAAAAAGTCGACTGTGCAGCCATTAAATGTTTTATTTCTCCTCACAAAAACTACAGTTTAGTGTAACGTCTTCTTTTGACTGTGTTTCAGACTGCCTGTGAAAAGACCATTTCCGTTATGCACCATGTCATTAAGAGGACCTTCACTTATGCTAATAGTACGGTTTGTTTTTATCACAAGCTCTTTACTTTGGCTCTAAATTGTTTCCTGGATATTGGCACTCCTTGTTATCTTCTGTTTGTGTTGTATTAACTCAAAATGACTGTTTTACACGACAACCTGTAGTTTCTTAAAGCAGGTCATTTTAAAAGTTCAAGTTGGTTTTATTATCATTCGCATCACATGTGGTACATGAAGTGGAACAAAATTGTGTACACCGGGCTCCAGTTACATCCAGCAATAGCAAATATATGCCGGTATACATTTTAAAAACGAAACAGTAATAAGATCTAAGATATGAACTAATAAATACGCTAAACTAAGAATACGCTAAACACTAAAAGTTCAAAACAATACTCCGAACAACAGCAGCACGAACATGAGTCTGAGTAGATGAGTACGAACGAATACAGCAGCATGAAATAATCAGCAGCATGGATAATCAGCAGCACATAAAAACTGTTTCACTATTGGCATTTCAGATAGTTTGTTTATTTCTGTTGTAGCTGCTTAAAACCAAATAGTTGTCTCTGTTTTGTACAATTACCAGTGTCTAAGATAGTCTTGAATATTGTTGGGATGAAAGGGAGGGTGTAGTTGGCTATTTGAACCTGCAAGCTAAAGGTTTTCAAGCATTCACTTCAAACATAGCTTTACAGTGAATTTAACATTTATGTTTAATATTACTACTCTTCTTACTAGCATGTGGCTAATACAATAAAATTTGTCTGCAGTTTTATACTTGTTATACCAAAACCTTATCCACCAGCAATTCTTAGGGTTAGACATGTCCTAGTTTTTATGTATTACAGTACTTTGTGCAGATAACAGCAAAAATATGCCTATAATGTACACAATAGCATCAAGGACAGAAAATTGTAACTGACAAAAACTCTAAAAGGAGTTAGCTAAACAAACAACATACCAGCTTCTTGAAGAGCCGTTTTATTGTGTGAGGAAATATTTCAACCATATTTACCTCTTTTGTGACTTAAAATTATTAGCCAGGGGTGTTACTTGTCTTCTAGGAACAGGAGTATTGGGTCTACAAGTTTACAAACCTGCTGATTGCTGCCTTTTTCCTCATTCAGGGGTGGCTGGTCCTGGGAACAAGCCCAGTCCTGCACAGCTGGAGCTGAGGATGGTCCAGAGCAAAGCTGACATTGAGAATCCTGCCGTCGTAGTAGAAGCAAAGGTTTTACAAACGTCTTCAGACAAAAAACGTTAGACTTTTGTTAGCGTTCATGTTGTGTTGGTACAAATCCAGATGGTGTACCGGGAGGCATGTAGGATTTTCCCATCAAAGACAGTCTCGTGTCTCTGCCTTACAAAAACCTCTGAGAGTACAACCACGACAACAGGATGTGCTGCGTTTTCTCCTCAACAAACACACTGGTATCACTGCCACATGTGTCTGTTACGGCCTGTTTCGACTTCATCCGTTTGTCTATAAAAACAAAAAGAATGACTATTTAGGTTTGAGAATCATACAAATGCTCTTGAATTGTCGTTAACATAGTAAAAAATATATTTTTTAGAAAATAAATCATTCCAGTTCTCCTGAAGAGAAACGCAGTGATTTGTGCATGATCATGCCGTTGCTTGTTTTGACTGTCACATGACTAACCTCAAGTACTTAGAAGCAAACTGCTCACAGGGCATTATAAGCACACTAGTATACTCCTTGTAATTATGTGAAAACATGTTGGGTCCATGAGGGATGCAGAAGCAGTAAGGGATGGGCAATTTAGGATATAATTTTTTTTTTTTTTTTTTTTGTCGGTAACTATTAGACTTTTCTTCCACCCAACCCTTCCTAAACCTCTACAAACACAAGCAGCAATTCATGCATCTCACATGCTCCTAATTTTTTTTTTTTTTACTGATGCAGGGCTAATTGGCACAGCATGACACTAAACTATAAAAGCAGAGAAGGCAGTCTTAATGAGAACCAAGCTCACTCGCCACTTTGATTTTGGATAATTGCCCGTTTCATGTTTTTGCCTATAATAATGAGCGTCCACACGTTTGGGAGCTTGGTGAATTAAAGTTTAATCACCCAAAGTCCTCAGCTGGAAAACCCCAGTGGTTCCCAAAGTTTTCACCTTTAATCCCACAAAATCAAAGTTGCAGAAACTTGTGACTCTTGGCTGAATTGTACAAACATTGCTGATAAGATTTTTAACAAAAAACTCTTCAGTGATTATATATTTGCTACTTTTTATATATATAAACTATTAAGATTCTATAAACTATTAGCAATAGTTGAAAAGATAATTTGATTAATTAAATCTCAAACTTTCATAAGGCACAGTCAGTCCCAACCTCAGCTTTAGGAACCACTGCTCTAATGAAAAGGGCTTCAGGTACAGAGACATGTGCTGTTGATGATTTTGCTAGCTTGTGGTTTTTATATTCCTTTATTTTCACTAATCCAATAGATAAATGTGGAGGGGTATGCATGTATTCTGGCAGTAAAGCTGCACTTACCTATACTCATAGTTCCACTTTACAATCCTTTCTAAGTAAACTACAATGGCAGAAAGAGACACTGGGTACGTCAATTTTTATTTTTATTTTCTACGACAGTTGCAAAGATCATCCTACTTCCTCAAATTTGCCTATTTTACCCTGACTACAAATACTGTATTCAAAAATCATTGCCCCATCCAAAAAAGAAATGAACATATTTCTGCAAAATGACTGATAAAATGATACAAGTGCATGTAGTGTGCTTAAAATGCTATTCAATGTTTTATGGCTTCAAGTAAATTTAGAGGAGTACGCGGATATCTATTGTCACGCCAAGACAATTTTGAACATTTTTATGCAAATTCTCACTAACCTGGTTAAACTTACTGTTTTATAGATACAATTTTATTTAAATGATAATTATAGTAACTAACATGAAAAATGTTTAACTACTTTTTTAAATTATGCAATGCTCTGTTGAACTAGCAGGTGTGTTTAACGTGTTAGATTCATTTTCTATCTCAAATTGAGGTATTTGCACAGATAATCGTTAATATATTTACTAAATGATGCAATGCGTGTTCATCTTTGTTACAGCTCACAAAAAGAATCTGTACAAGAGACCACACTGTTTAGCCTTAACAGGTTTAGAGAAGCAAAATGTCCTGAATGTTTTTTTTGTTGTTGTTTGTTTTGTTTTTTCGCTAAAAAGCAGACCCTCACACGTAGAAGTCAAGTGCCAAGCCTTTACCTGTTGTTCTGTTGTAGAGCAATATATGAACAGAGAAAATAAATCTTTTACTGAACATGTGTGCCTTCTATTTGTATGCGTTATTTGTTTTCAGCTTTATTGGTTACTTGCAACAGGCAAGGATGGCTGATGTAGAATACATGTATTTTATTACAGAGACTTGAATGGCAGAAAGAGACACGGTGCGTTAATTTTAATTAAACATTTTTGCTTTAGTTTTATTAGGATTACAGGAACGGCTCTAAATTGGTTCAAATCATATCTATCTTGATCGATTCCAATTTGTAAATGTAAATAATGAATCATCTTCATACACCAAAGTTAGTCATGGAGTTCCTCAGGGTTCAGTGCTTGGACCAATACTTTTCACCTTGTATATGCTTCCAGTAGATGGTTATTAAACAGCATGGAATAAATATTGTTATGCTGATGATACACAGTTATACTGGTCCATGAAACCTAATGAATCCAATCAGTTCAGTGCACTGAGATGACTGCTGTGTGACTTGGTGCTACAGTATATAAATAAACTGAAATTAACTTGATAATATTTTACCCATTTCTCTGTTTGTGTAACAAATTATCTCATCAACCATGAAGCAAATTTTCATAAAAAGTTGTTATTACATGAACATGTACAACTGGTTATCTTTCAGTCAACAAAATTCAAGATGGCTGCCACTGACCGATGTCTAAAGTTTAAAGTGTGGCTGAGATTCTTACGCAACACATACTCTGAGCATGATTTGTCGCAATATCGCATAAGGTTCTTTATTGTCATTTGCATCACATGTGGTTCTTGAGGTGTATCGAAATTGTGTACTCAAGGTCCCAGTGACAAGATAGTGCATTATGTCATTTTCAAGGTTTTATCAAAACAGAACTCATTTTTTAACCTATGAATGTATTACCATACCATACAAATTTATTTATAGAGCACTTTAAACAGCAACAAGGCCAACTGTGCTGTACAATAGAAACAAAAAGCAACGTGGACAGGAAAACGAAATAAAAATTATAGATACTGTATAAAATAGGAACAGAAACTAACTAAAATGCTCAACATTGTATAGTACAGAGAGGATCAAAGCAAATCTGTATTAAAGGCAAGGCAAGAGAATAGAAATGGGTTTTCAAGCGAGACTTAAAGACTGAGTGTGGGGGCCTGCCTGACACTCAGTGGCAACTCATTCCACAGTCTTGGACTTGAGAAAGCTCTGTCACCTCTGAGCTTACGGCGAGTTTCTGGGACTGACAGAAGCATCTGGTCTGCTGACCTCAGAGAGCACGGTGGGACATATGGCTGCAGAAGGTCAGTGAGATAGGTTAGAGCAGAACTGTTCAGAGATTTAAAAACATACATGAGTATTTTAAACTGGATCCGAAGATGAATGGGTAGCCAGTGCAGGGAGGCCAAAACTGGTGTGATGTGCTCTCGATGGCCTGTACCAGTTAAAAATCGAGC
>JARVLU010000255.1:12254394-12276566 GCA_031762415.1 Simpsonichthys santanae
CATGAGTATTTTAAACTGGATCCGAAGGTGAATGGGTAGCCAGTGCAGGGAGGCCAAAACTGGTGTGATGTGCTCTCAATGGCCTGTACCAGTTAAAAATCGAGCTGCAGCATTTTGGACCATTAGTGAAAAATGTTAGAGAATGTGCATTTCAAGAATTGCTGGGCTTTTAATGTTTGAAAATTATTGTGAAAGTAGCTGCTGATCTATAATATGAACACAAGAGGGAGCTACTTTTTTCTTTTTTTAAATACTGTATCTGCTTACAAAAGACCAGTACACTTCAGTTTTAAAATCCTTATATTGATTTAATCTCACACAGGTTTGTCAATGACAGTGAAGATATGTTATAAATATTTATTAAACCTTAGAAATTGTTAAAATAAGGTATTAATAAAGATGCCTAAGCAGGCAAGTCTTATTTTTGTTATATGCTGTTTGAACGGGGCGTGGCGACTCAGCTCTGTTTCTCCAGCACTAATCCACAACAAGAATAGCCAGCATTAGCCCAGATAATCAGACAGGCTATTATTTCTAGACACCTTCAGCCTTAAAGGGATAGTCCTCTTGTTATTTATGTATTTATTCATGAAATTAGTTGCGTAATGTTCACAGTGGTTCGGTACTTTGTTTGTTTTTATCCAGGTATAATCCTTATTTTTCCTCTTATTATTTTTCTCTCTTGAATTCTTACATCAAAACCTGGATCAGTCCTGGTGTGAATAGTTCATTTGTGTGAAAAGTTTGAGAAGCACCTTAAGATCAGCTTGTTTCTGTCTCGGTTTGGCTGCATGTGCAGATTTCATGTGAGAGGCTAACGAGTTTCTAAAACACATTTAACTCATTTTTCCTAGTCGTTCAAACAAGCAGTGCCTGTATACTGAATGTTTTCATGTCATCACTTTGACATCATACAGTTGATTACTTTGTCACTGTTTTTTGACCAAACTAGCTCACATTGCCATGTGTTTGTATCATTTTCACCTTTTAACAACAGTTTTTCCTGGTTTATAAAGAATTTACTTTTTCTAGAATAAGGCACCTGCACCCAGTTTAAAGAACACTGTTTTTAAGGGAAACCGTAGCATTTCTGTTGAGTTTTGGCAGTTCATGCAAACCACAGTGATGGTTGTTTTCTCTGATGCTGAAGCTTCTTGAATCAGGTGTCAGAGTGGAGGTTCCTAAAAATGCCAGGCATACGTGTAACTTTGCACAAGTACACTACAAATGGTTGCAATCTAATTTTCCTGCACTTTCACAAGATGAACAACAGGAACAACAAGGGTTGAACAAGTTCTGTTTGTTCTGCTCACCCGTTTTAACATAGGAGCAAATCAACCTCATCCTTGGTCCAAATGAACATTAGTGTATTCACCATTTTGGACATATTATGACTGTTTTCATGCACATGTCACTGAAATACAAAAATCCCAGCACCATATAGTCACCTGGCCAGAAAGGCCAGTAATCTAGGGAAAATACTGCTCAGATTCCCCCACACCAGATTTTAGGTCAGTATTTGATAAACTGACTCAAGGTCAATTTGCTGCGATGGCCATATTGAATTAGGCTGACTCCAACTTATTTATTTGTGCAGTGGCTACTTTGTTTACAGACATACTCAGGCAGTCACACAATTGTTTGCCTTTATGTCAAATTCTCAGTAGAAGTTAACTTAATTCACCAATTTCTCTAATTCTTTACAGGGATCTCTGCAGTCATGTGCAGGTAAGATACTGTGTACTCAGAAACACTCAACACAACCCCACTTTTCTCAATTGTGTCCAGTGAAAAGGGTAACTTATATGTCAAACAATGAAAGTGCGGTTTTTAGACGTTATATCATCTTTTCTTTGTCAAACCTCTGAGGGCTGGTGAGTTTAACTGTGAAGATGGAATTTATACATTCTGTGCCTGTAAAAAGCATGTTTTGTTTTTATTTATTTATTGAATCAGTCATGATTAGCAAAACTATCTTTTATTACACACATAATAAGATAATCCAAAAATACAATAGGGAATGGATACAAACGGATTTCCAAACATCCCCAGGTTTTCTGTTAAATCCAACATCGAGAAATGGACGAAATATGGGACATGTGTAAATCTACCGAGAGCAGACCGTCCTCACAAACTGAGTGAAGAAGGAAATTAGTGAGAGAGGCCATCAAAACGCATAGCTTTAGATGATGAGTTGAGAGAGACATTTGCCAGTATCTCAGTTCGAGCTTTATTGGAGAGTGGCAAAGAAAAATCCACTACTGTTGAAGGCAGCTCAGATTAGATCTCAACTAGGGTCTCCAAACAATCAAACTTTAGTTTGTCTGACTTGTCATAAAATAAATAAATAAATAAAAATAAAAAATTGTGAAGAATGCCCATTTTTATTGACCATAACTGATTCACTACAAAAGCACAAAACACATTTTTGTCTGGCATTTTAAGAACTATTTTATGCATGTAAACTGCCAGCTTTGGTATGTATCACACATAATAAAATAAAATAAAAATCACAAAGTGCCTGAGAGTTCATATAAAAAAAATGTTTTTCAAGTTGTCTGGTATTTATTGGTACAAAACGGGTTCACCCATTTTCTTAGGGAGCCTTTAAGAAAAGACTTTCGCAAAGACTAATATTTACCATTTGAATGAAAAGAGGGGAATGTATTCGTGATATTTAACTTAAATGACCCAGTGCACCAATACCATCAGGCCTAAGAGGGGCTGTAGAGGTTCGTTGTTTGTTTGGCGCAGAGCGTGCGTGGTATTTATCTGAGAGAGGGAGGGGGGAGGAGGAGGGAGGTCAGACCGGATGTTAGACCCAGCCGCCTTCACACAGGCTCGGAGCAAATATGGGGCTTTAACCGACAAACAATAGCGCTCGTTTAAATCCACTCATCTGAAGCAATTATTACGCTGCGTTTCATAACCGACTGAAGTTACGCAACATTTAATGACAGATTCAATTTACGCTGTCTGAAAGAGCAGACGGCGGCGGAAATTCCGACTGAATCCAGTGACTGTGAAGTGAATCATCTCCAGGTAAGAGCATCGTTGCTGAACGCTAATGTCAGCAGGTTAGCATCCAGGCATAGCTCCAGTTTGCTATCTACTCATTAGTAGTCTGTGTAGAAATAGTTTTTGTAAATGAACAGTCTGACAAACCGACTCTGTTACTCTAAAATGTAAAACATCCCCTTTGCTTGTCAGGTTTTGCTAACTTAGCATGCTAACGTGTGTTAGCATCCTCTGCGGAGTTGCAGCAATTTCTGACTTGTGCTTCTGGCAGCGACACATTTGAATGATGGCAAGAGCTGGACAGATGTATATTTTTCCAAACTGTGCGTGGTGTATATATTTGTTCGCCAGTTTAAGATGTGTCCTTTTATTTTGGTGTTGTTATGGTTGTGGTGCATTCATTAGTCGTGCATGTGGCAGAAGAGTTGCAAACATACTGGTAATATGAGGCACACAGTTGGGTAATAGTGGGAAAATTGCTGTCTTTGTTAAAAGTTGACCTGCATACAGTTAATATAAAGTCACAACAGGGGACGGACTGACTCACTGACAAGTTGCAGTTTTTTATTTATTTATTTATTTATTTTATATAACCTTTCCAGGAACATTAAAGATCAAATGTGGAACTCCAATAGTTCCTCATAGGTCTTGTTAAGCCACTTGTTAGTTTTGTCTATGCATTTTACTCAGTCTGACCTGCAGTGATACTTCTGTGATGGTATGATCAAATAAAGCACAGCTTTTGAGATTTACTTATTTCACTTAAGGTGATGTGTGTAGTAAAAACACAGACGGGTGGTGATGCCCATGGAAGATGTTTGGAGAAGACACAATTAAGTCTTTAAGCTCAGATTTGTTTAGCAAATTGCTGATCCCCAATATTTATTCTCGTCTCGCTTGGTTTTTAATCTTCTTTCATGTTTAGCAGCAGATTCACTCATATTTCCACCTAAACATGTCTAAGATTCTGCTCTTGTCCAAGTCAATCATGTTTGTTTACCTACACTTACTACAGCCAACTTAAGGTGGGTCAATCACGTGATTCAAAGCTTTCCTCTGGTTTTCATTAGTTAGTCTAGTGCTTTGTTCACATTGAGTGCACACCTGCATTTCAGAAATGCATATCAATATATCTGGAAAACTACTGTAGCTGTCCGTTAGCTGGAACTGTAATTTAAAATTAGCTGAACAAACGGGAAACATCAGAATGTTGTAACAGAAAATCTGCTGAGAAGTTTGTCAGGCCAGAAGCTAAAAACAAGATGAAACAAATATTTTTTTTCTGCTGCATAGTTTTCCTCTAAAAAAAAAATTCAAGTTCAGTCCTGTTTAATGAGCGTAATAGCCAACAAAGTTTTTATTTTTTTATTTTTATTTTAATCATTCACTTTTAATTAGGTGAAAGTGTTCACATAATTGGTTAGATTTAAGAAGCACCTGCCTGGAAGTCTGTACCTGTTGAACCTGTTTGTTCAAAGTGCAGTCAAACGTTCACATCTATAACTCTTATCTGCTAATGTAACACAGCGTTGAATCAAAAGACTTTGAAACGGATGTAAGCTTTTATCTGAGAAATGACGTCTTGAGTAGTAATTAAAACCCATTGCGGTAATATAGACAGTCTAATTCTCCTATTTCTCATTCTTGTGATAATATGGTTTAGTGCAAAGTAACATTAAGTATTAATACTCAAACAGTAAGACCATTTGACTCTTGTCCATTAATCCCATCGTTTTCCTCACTGCAGCAATAAAAGCGTCATGATCTCCAGTCTTACCAGTCATCTCCTGTTAGTGTGGCCAGATCCATACGATGAGCCGGTGCAGCCAGCCTTGAGTAATTGTTTGTAATTGAACCAATTGTGCCTTCATCATTAAAAATGTGTCTTTTATATAATACTTTTTATAATTCTCAGGTGTTTTAATGTTTTTGAGTACGGTAGTTTTTCAGATTCATTCAGGCTTTTAACTTTTCTTTTGAAATCCTTTATTTTAATGCCATTTTGTGTTCTGTTTTATATAATTATTGCCTCATTTAATCGTTTTTTGGGAGTTAATTTCTATTCTGCCCATTTTGCTTGATTTCATTGTTTTAAATAGTGCTGTATTGTAAAATTCTGCTAAATTAAACCTGAAATTTTTGAATAATGAAGGGAACAATATCTCTAAAAATAGACAAATGAATTTCAAAGGTCCCTAAATTATAGTTGTTTTTATTTCCAGTTTTATCATGACTGATAGTTTGGCTTTGATTAAAACAATGAAGGGGTTTATTTCTAAAAGCGGAATTGAATAGGCAAAACAGAAAGAAATACACTTTGTTATAATTTTTCATGCTTTTTTTTGCTCACTTTTCAGTGATGATAATTTGGCCTAAGTGTGTGTTTGTGGTAGTTTATGTTAGGAAAATATCTCATAAACCACTGGACTAAATGCAATCAACCTTTCAAAAGTAATAATTGGATGTACATCTACAACCAGTTAACATTCAATATCAATCCAGTTGAAGGTAGCCCCACAGCTAATCAACTTTAGCCAACACAAAAATGAATACAGTATAACGTATAAAATTTTTCAGATATTGAGTTAAAATGTGTTGCGGTAGTAGCTGAGAGTCATCAGGGTAGTGCTGTAAATGTTGGATTGTTTTCTTCAGCTGAGAACAGTTTTTATCACTAACTACCGTAGGTCTAAAGGTTTTTGTTAACACAATGTGTAGAGGTCATTTTTCATCCCCGTGATGCTTTTAATAACAACAAAGGTGGCAGATCAGTATCCCTTGACTTTTAACACTTTTGCATGTTTACACTTTTATCAGCACAGTTGAAGGCAAACGCAGAGATCGTTTTAGAAACCTGTTGATCATCCCTTTAGCTCATCGCTTGCTTAACGATAGGCGTTATCAGCAGGTGGCAAAAGGCACAGTGAATCTGGAAAACCTGCGTTATGATTGGTTCCTTTACCAAAACGTATGCCATCCCTACCCTGGCTGGAGAAAACTGCTGCTTGTTCTTTGTTCGTGTTAATGAAATGTGACATAACCAGGGTGCACATAGCTTGCTAATCAGCACTAATCTGATCCACTGGATTAGAGGATGGGAATCCAAGGCCCTGCTTACTGTACATGTGCCTCCTTCCTTTCAGAAGTAAACCATCTTTCTAGTCTTTCTAGTGTTCCTTGTTGGGTTGTAATCAGTTTGTTGTATATTCTTAAATCAGAATGAATTATTTTTGGTAAAATCTTTTGTCGCTGATGGACGAGTTCTGCTGTGCTCATTAGCTCCTCCATCAGGTCCTGGGATCTGTATTCTGCTGTCATCATCATAATCTCAGTTTCCTCCTGGTGTGGGATTATCATGGCTGTGAAGCAAGCCCTGTGACCATCCAGAGCTCCGTCGGCTTCTATATTTTCACGTTGGCTTTGCGTTTGTGGAAAAGCAGGCGCCAAAATGCTGAACCAGAGTGCCGTGGTGATCTTCACTGGCATTTGTGGGGCAATGGTGTTAATGGCCATGGCCTACTACGTCTACTGGTGAGTAAAATATAAGCACTGGGGTAGACTGTGCCCATGTCTTGCGGGATTTGTTAGGAACTGATGTGGTTTAGAATTCAAATTGGTGAAAGCCCAACTATTTATGTATATAAAATGGAAATGTCCCAATAATGAAGCTATTTCAAGAACGTAGCATATCTGGTATCTGAAGGCCCATTTCAGCAGCCTTTCCATGTTGAAGGTCCGTCGATAGCAGTGGTTATTTCTCGGTGTAGCTGCCTTCAGGTGAGGCAGAGCAGAAGCAGCTGATCGGCCTTAAGCAGCTTTAACCCAGTCAGCATAACTAATCTTTCCTCCAGGTGGGGCCTAACCCCCTACTCCTTTTATATATTTTTATCTAAACCACCTGTGCATGTTTTTCTCTTACTTCATGAGCACACTTGTAATTTTCAACGCCACATGGAAAGTTGATTTGCTTGAATAGACTGATGATAAAAAAGCAAGATCAATGTCAAAGGGGAAAATGGAGGTTTTGTTCCATTTTTTTTAAGGCAAACCAGTAGCGCAGATGTGATCTGCAGATATTTACCCATAAGCCAGTTTTTGCTCGTGTTTTTGGTTGATAAGACGAGACATCACCAAGACAGAAGCTTCAAATGTGTGCTTGGGAAAATACTGTATTATGGTAAATATGAGTTATTTTTATCCTGACTTCTATTTTTCTAACTCCTAATTTCATATCATTATATTGAGGTTTATACTAGGTACTAAAATATGTAAAAACTTTTGACATTTTATACCTTTTAGCCTTTCTTAGACACTTCAGTGCATATTTGAACTTTGCAGTCCAATCCTTCAAATCTTTGTTTAGTTAATAAGAGGCCAAACTTGGCCTCAAATTATTGCTTCAAGTATTTCGGGGGTGACATCCTGATTTATTCCCTTCAGTGTAGCTTGGAGTTGTTTTGTGTGAAGGCCTGAGCAGAGATGGGATCAGAGAAGAGAGTGTGGAGAGAAATGAGAGCAAAGTTCATGATATATTTGGAAATGCCTCCGTCTGACACCCTGCAACAACAGCAACATTTGGCCATGAGACTTGTTCACTTGCAGCTTGTGATAAAACAATTTACAGTGTAGGAAAGTTCATCCCTGAAAATAAAAATTGCTATTCATTCAATTTTGAACACTGTTCTCATCTTTTAAACCTGGATAGTGGTTATTTTATGCACTGCGGTGTGAAAAATAGTCCTTTAAAATAACTGTTTCACAGCTTGATTGTCACTGCGGATCAGTCAAAATGACTGAGAAGTTTGTCACGTTTATTTTTAACATGTTAGGTTTAGAGTGAAAGTTTAAAAAGGAAACAACTTTTAAAAGAATAAGCTCGTTACCAGCCAAACAAAAAGGGTAGGTTTCCTCATTAGGGTGAATAATGTGCACATGGACTGTGATGTTGCCTTGAACTCCAGGAGCTCGCGTGTTTGCACACATTTGGATTTGGGACTTTGTTACTCATTACACCTACATCTTAAGAATAATAAAAGGCCTAGCATTTCTTGAAGCGCTCGCGCAGTCTGTTGTGGATCAGTCTCCGCTACTACCACCTTTAAGTCCATATCTGTAAAAAGTTATGAAGCCATTTATGCATTTTTTTAAGAGCCGCTTTGCATCAGGTTAATAAAACGGTAAACGCTTAAGTGTGTTTCTGCAAGTGTCATAAAAGTTGCCCCTAAATTCATGATATATTTTGGTAACAAACACAAGAAGCACAAATCCCCCATGGTCTGGTCTCTGCCTTGTGTTTAGTTATCCACACATGAAACTAAGTGAAATGTAACTTTACCCTCCCAGTCACTCACCCAAGTCAGAACAAAGGTCACACAGACAAAGCTGCGTGTTCAGACTGATTATCAGTCCTCAGGATGATACTTGATACACCTGCAGCAGGAGGTGAAGCCATACTGACACACTTTTATTACTCCAAGAGTTGAACTTCACATTCCTCTATTTGTGTGTGTTGCAGTGTGTGAGAGACAGATTGATTACACTAAACAAGACGCTGTGCCTCCCTACAACAATCTGGTCTTGTTACAATTTAAAGCTGCTTTTACTCACTGAGACAATGGGGGAAGTTCAAGTTTTATTTTAATGTGTGCCTAAATATTTTAAACCGTGCTCTTGTTAAGGATGTGTTTATTGACTGGATGAAATGTGCACTTTTTTATTGATTTATTTTGTTTCTGTGACCATTGATGGTGGCACAGTTGGTAGAGCTGTCGCCTCTCAGCGAAAGTTGATGGATCAAATCCCGGTCGGAGGCCTTTCTGGGTGGAGTTTGCATGTTGTTTCTGTGCACGTGCGGGTTTTCTCTACACACTCCAGTTTCCTCACACAGATCGACAACATGCACGTTAGGCTGATTGGTAAATTGTCCCTATAGGTGTGAGTGAGAGAGTGAGTGGTCCTGTGATGGACTGGAGACATGTCCAGCCTCTCACACAATGGCTGCTGGGTATGGGCACCCGTGACACAGAAAGGAAGAAGTGGGTAAAGATGATGGATGGAGCCATTGTCTGTTATTTGTTCCTGGATAACTTTGCTAAAAACTGGTAACAGATGCTCAACATTTGTATCTTTTAAATGCAAACAAACCATGTTTTTCCATTGTTTTCTGCCTTTATTCTGTCTGTTGTGGCACAGACTGTCAAGTTGCATTTTTAGATGTTGATGGATGCATAGAATTCAGCAGCTTGGGATGTTCTCAGCCCATTAAATGGATGTTATTGTCCCTCCTACCTCCTAGCAGGTTTAAAGTTTTGTTTGTATCCCTGAAAATATGCTGCGTTGCATGTAGTAAAACAGGAAGTTCAACTCCCAGCGCTGACAACATGAAAATGTGTGGGGGAAAGGTGAAGCACCCACATCTGACTCTACCCTCATTTGCCCCACTCTGGGTCCTTGAGCAAGGCGCCTAACCCCCACCATCTGCTCTGAACACCATAGAAGCTCTCTGCTCCACACAGTGGGCTGTGGTAGCTCGGTGATCTGTGGTTGGGACAGGAAAGGCAGCCGGTGTAATAATAATTACAAAGTCTTTGTGCGACTTGGTTCACTGTGGCAACCCCTGAAGAAGGGAGCAGCTGAAAGAAGAAAAAATAAAAGTTTAGTGGACCAAACACAATTTAAGCGCTTTTCATTACCGCAGTCATGATTAATTCAAAGGGAATTCCCAAACTAAGCATGAGCATTTTCAAAAGGATTCACTTTTAATGTAATTTACATGTAAAAAAAAAAAAAAAAATGCATGTGTACCAGTACTAATATATAGATTTTTTTTTTTATTTTTTATTTTTTTTTGTTGAATTTGAAGTATTTTGCCACAAACTTACACGTGGACACCCAGTCAACAGTCCTGAAGATCCAAAGGTTTCCTCAGATCACAGATTAAAAATGTTCATCGGACGGATGTTAAAATGGGCTTAGCCTACACTTTAATGGACTTTGGTGCAGATGTGGGAACAGTTCATTCAGGACTACTTGGTCTGTAGTCACTCTAATAGAAAGAGATTGGGCATTGGACTTTATTTTATTTATTTTACTGTAATCTAGTGATGACGTGGTGATTTATCTGTTGTGTGCACAAAAATCATATCATTTCTTTATTGGTCAACGCTTTTAGGGCTTTGGGTATTGGCATATTTTAAACTTTTTTCCATTTCAACAACCTCTGTTCTCATTTTAAATGACTTGTATTGTTTGCTTAAATAAGATCCATATTTCTTATTCAGCCAGAACTGCTCCTCAGTCCGTTACAGAGCGCGCAGCCATACTTGGGAGGTATTTAGTTTTAATTCTTTAAAGCCCAGACATCCTTAGACAAGGACTTTTACCGAGATCCTAATTATGTGCCAGCTGTTTACTATTTACAAGTTCAATATTACGTAAAAATGTTTCCTCTAATAAGTCAAAATATTTCCCATCCTTGTCCTTTTGATAAAAAAAAATAAATAAAAAAAATCAAAATTTACTCTGCAGTGGTTCCCAACCCTGGTCCCTGAGGAACACCATCCTGCATGTTTCAGTTTCTCTGCTCCAACACACCTGATTCAGTGATTTAATACTTCCTGAAGTTCTGCAGAAGCCGATTAATCACCCATTCATTCAAATCAGGTGCATCAAAGCAGGGAAACAAGTAAAGCAGGACTGTGTTCCTCAAGGATCAGGGTTGGGAACTCCTGCTTTACACTGAGATCGTTTTTAAAAACATTTTTTTATTAACCAGTCCAGCTTTTATCTGTTATCAGCCAAAGTGACTAAAAGTTTTGGATAAAAAATACAGAGTATGTCAGCGTATTGGCACTATGCTGTCACATGTAATGTGTCCTCATGTTGCTGTTTAACTCCATCTCTCATCTGCCGTCCTTCACAGGACCGTGATATTGGCAGACGGACCGTGTAAACGCGGCCTGTAGAGGAGTTCCACCGTGGTAAGAACTTTGTTTCGTCTTTTTAAATTAATCATATTCCTGAACATAAATGCTAAGCTAGCACTGTTTCATGGACATCTGTCCCCATCTCAGATTTGTGTCGTCGTCTCTGTTTCTGCTTCCTGCCAGCTTGGTCATCGTGTATAGACAGAGAGGAGCCCGCTCAGCCCTTCAGGCTCCTCAGCCATGGATCTCCTGGCCTACCTGAAGAGCCTGTTCATCCTGCAGCTGCTGATGGGCTTTGTGTTTGTGGTGAGCGGCCTCATCATTAACTTCATTCAGCTGTGCACCTGCGTCATCTGGCCAATCAACAGGCAGCTCTACCGCAGAATCAACTGCCGGCTCTCCTACTCTCTCTGGAGTCGTGAGTAGATGTTGCTCTTATTATTGTGCTTTTTAAGCGCTTTGACTCCATGAAACTCTACAAAGAAGGCTGCAGGATTCTATCAGCACTTGGATGAGTGAGACAGTGACACTGAATGCTTTGTAAATGTTATTTTAAAAAAATGCAGTAAATAAATTCACATGTACAGTTCAAGTAATTTTTTGTTGTGAAAAAAGTTAAAATACAAACAAAAGCTGTACAAAAGGTATAAAATATTAATCTAATCAAATTAATTAAATAAACATCTTATTAGTTTTAGAAGTGGTTGAATGATATATTCATTAAGAGTTCAATAAATGAACAACAGTTACAAAACCAGTACTAACATTTACTCTACATCTCTTTACCTCCACAGACAGTTCATGTTTTCTAAATACAATATACCTTCATATTTTATACAATATTATGAATAACTTACTGTAAATCATGCATTGATTTGTACCCTTTGATCAAATCACCAGAAATGTTTCTACTTTTTAACGTTAACACTCGTATTGCTTGTAAATGAGTCCTTGAGGCTCAATGGGATAAACCTGTCTAAATAAAGGTTGAATGAATGAAAATGATGTGATGTAATTTGGATGCTAGCTTTCTTGCTTGACTTGACAATTGTTTATCTCTAAATAAGGTGATCAGACCAGAACACAATATTCAAGAAGAAACTTGAACCTACATAACGTACACATTTATTTGAATAATACATTTTGTCAGTAAAAGTAAAAGATTGTTTGATCAATCCTGAATCAAATTTTGCCTTAACCATATGCTTGGCTACTGATTATGTCAATAACTAATATACACAAATATTTATCTTTGTTCATTCACTCTAGGACAGTTTTATTGAAATAATTTATTAAGGATTTTTTTTTTTTTTTTCTGAATGCAACGTTTTACATTTGGCTTTTTAAAAACCTACTAGCTGCTCATTGACCATGATGATAAACTATCAGTGGAATCTTTAATTCAATGATAATCAACCAAAAAAAATGGTGCTGCAATTTGCTGTTGTTGGCAAATATTTTATATTCAGTAAATGTTACACTGGGTGAGTCAATACAAAGTTTAAAAAATATATAATAATCCAAGAATAGAGCCCTGGAGTACTTTTATCATTGAACCATCAAGATTATGTACTATTGATACCTGCTATCTGTTTTCTATATCAAAATCATTTTTAATCAAGAGAAAATAAAATGATCTAGTATGGACTCCAAATAGTTTTTTTTTAACATCAATAGAATATAAAGGCTACATTTTCCTTCTGATGTTAAAACTATTGAAAGATGGGTTGTTGCTCTTTTCCTCATCCTCGTGTTGGGTTTTTGTTTCTGTGCAGAGCTGGTGATGATGCTGGAGTGGTGGTCGGGAACAGAATGCACTCTGTACACTGACCAGGCTACGGTGGACAAGTTCGGCAAGGAGCACGCCATCATCATCCTCAACCACAACTTTGAAATCGACTTCCTGTGTGGCTGGACCATGTGTGAAAGATACGGCGTCTTAGGGGTCAGTTAAAAAAACCCGAACTGTGACTGGAGTCCTTGTAATGTTTGTTTTTATAAGTTTTCTCTTCTGATGTACACTTCTTCTTCTAGAGCTCAAAAGTGCTGGCCAAGCACGAGCTGCTGAAGGTTCCTCTGATCGGCTGGACCTGGTACTTTCTGGAAATTGTTTTCTGCAAACGAAAGTGGGAGGAGGACCGAAATACGGTCTTCGCTGGGCTGGAAAGGCTCAGAGACTATCCTGAATATATGTGGGTAAGCGCTGTCGGACTGCTCGTCCTCCTTGGATCCACAAATACTATCCAATCCAAAGTTGTGACTTTTTTTAATACACAGTACAGTATTTACTACTTTTATTTTGTCTCAAATATTGTCTAACTAGACTTTCTGTTTGTTAGCTTGAGGATGCATTTGTCTTATATCTGGATTTTATGAATCATGGAAGCAAAAAAGACTAACCAACTTTTCTAGATTAAAAAATACGTCCAAATTTTAGCATAGTGGTTCACCGAGTGTCATTTTAAGCAACGTGGTTGTGACAAGAGAAGAGCCTGTGCTTTCAATTCCTGATGTGTGTGAACCCAGCTTTTGTCTTTGCACAGTTTCTGCTGTACTGTGAGGGAACCCGATTCACAGAGAAAAAGCACCAAATCAGCATGCAGGTTGCAGAGAGTAAAGGCCTGCCCGTGCTCAAGTATCACCTTCTGCCACGAACCAAAGGCTTCACCACCACGCTGCAGTGTCTGAAGGGCACAGGTGCAGAACAGAAGCACACAAACACAACGTTCTTTGTAACCGAACGCTTGTTTCAATTCGTTCTCAACAGAATGTGCTGCATTTTACAGTTACTGCTGTGTATGATGTGACTCTGAACTTCAAAGACAAGCAAACGCCCACTCTTCTGGGCATCGTCAACGGCAAGAAGTACAAAGCCGACATGCACATTCAGTGAGTCAAACTTATTTTCTCACTTTTGATTCATCAGGGTTCTTAAAGAGTCTGGAGTTTACTTTGTGTTTCCATAGTCTTAAAAAAACATTGTTTCCACACTATTTCTTTTTTAAGGATACAAAACAGTTGTATTTTGAAATGTATAGCTTCCTATTTATTACATACAAAATATATTGTGTGCAAAAGTATGATATAAGCTCTATTTTTGCTTTATTTTGTTTCCAGTGTCTGTAACTTTGGAAGAGAAATACAGTATAAACCGAGCCCTAGTAGTCTTATTGTAAGATACCATGTGAGCCTCACAAAGCTAAAATATGTGCTGTTTAAATGTAAATAATTTTCCATATGTTGAATTCTTTAGGTGCCTGGTGAGCTACAGGCTATCTAAAGAGTGCACTGCATTTGTTTTATTTTACTCTGAATCAGGACAAAGTTTGACCAAATGAACCTCGGGTTGTACTGAAAACCACTTAAACTGCATAATTAAGACCATGAGGTCCTTCAAAAACAGGCTTTCTGTGTACAGTCTACCATACATGTGCATAAAATATCTGTACATAGAAAAACACCCAACATTTGATTTAAAAAATCTGGACTTTAAAAACTGGTAACATGAAGGATGAATCTTGAATCTTTGTTATAAGACAGCAAATGATGATGATGTCTTTAACTGACTAATTAATTTAGTCTTGTATCAGTCTGGGAGAAGGCAGCTGGCTGAAGTCCAGTGTTTTAATGGGTTCAGAATAAACGCTGTAGTATTTAATCTTCACCAAGCTGGTTAGAAAACAGGAACAACTGGAGACAACTACTTTGAAATAGATGGAAAAGCACCTTGTTAGAGCTGACTCTTGTAAATGAGGATTTATTTTTTATTTTTATAAACATTTAATTTTATTTAAAGGTTATTAAGTAGCCACATTTAGGTACTTGCAACAATCAGCAGGTCACCTACAGCCCTCTGGTGGTTAGAAGCTGTCATTACAGGCCACTTTCACGGTGCATCTGTCATGATGATCATTTTATTTCTTATTGTCTGATCTTAATCAGCTTTGAAAGAAAACTTTAAATTAGGCAGTCGTTATTATAGCATTGTATACACTTTAACAATAGAAGTTTAAAGCTGTATTTCTGCTTCTTTGTTTATTGCTAAAGTAAATTTAACTCTTGAAAGAAGGAAGCACATTTTCTGTTACACTTATTAAAAGTTTAATTTTTATAACCATAATTATAACTTTTTGTTCTTGTGATCCCTTTGCATCTCGCATGTTTAAGGACAGCTCGGCACTCGCTCGCGAGTCCGTGACCTTGTTTAGGACGTTGAAGCCCAGTTCTGTGTGCGGTCTCATAATTTTAAACCCTCGTCTCACCCAGGCGGTTTTCTGTGGAGGATATACCAGAAGATGAGCAGGAGTGTGCCAACTGGCTGCACAAGCTCTACCAGGAGAAGGTAAGATGGATAAAAAAATAAAAAAAACGCAACTCAAAGGAGCGATCACAAAATGGATCTTTTTTCGTTGTTCTTTTTGTGTTTGTGCACAAACAATCATCCCTCCTTTTTGCAGCTCAGCTAATGCATATTGAAAAGTGAACAAACCTAAACATGAGGAGAATTACATGTATGGCAGTCGAATTAAACATTGTCATTTATTAAAGCGGATTATTTTTTACTTCTTTGTCTCGCAGGATGCCTTACAGGAACGGTACAACAAGGAGGGCAAGTTCCCCGGACCCACCATTATCCCGCGTCGCCGTCCATGGACGCTGCTCAACTCCCTGTTTTGGGCCACCCTTCTGTTATCGCCCCTCATCAACTTTGCTTGTGGCGTTGTCGTCAGCGGCTCCCCTCTCCTCATCATCGGTTTTATCCTCTTTCTCATCATAGGTAGCGTAAACTCGCTTTTCAGAATAAAAGTTAACGAGGCTCAGTGTTTGTATTGTTCTCATTCAGCGTCTTATTTTCTGTCTTCCCAGCCTCCGTTGCTATCCGCCGTCTCATTGGGGTCACAGAGGTGAAGAAAACAGGCTCCAGTTATGGAAATCAAGAGGCCAAGAAACAAAACTAAACTGTATGACACCCCCTCCACCCCTCCTGTGTTGGGCTGTTTCTGTACAGCCACCCTGCGGTGTCTGATTCCCCCCCCCACTTTACCACTCCATTCTCCTCGTCAGCTCCGTTGGTAGGCCAGGGAGGAGACCCACCTGTGAAAACATAATCGACACCAGAGTCAAAAATCCTAAAAGTATGAGAGGAAAGAGTTGTCGTCTTCTGGTGTTTTACAGACTATGAAGGGGGAGACACAGTATCTGTGAATCTTTCTAATCCATCCAGCTCCCATTCAAGTCCTGTTAAATTCCAGTAGCACACAAGATTAAGCTCCCAACACGCCTGAGGTCACACGGATCAACGTTCGGTTCATATTTAAAGCTGCACGTCCCACTTCCTGTCATCCATCGTCTAACGGGATGTTGTTGATTCTTTGAGCTTACAACAAACCTTCTAGTCTATATTTAATTATTTTTTATAACTGCAGCCCGGGGCCAGTGTTTCCACATCTTCAGCATGTCGGATGGTTTTTAGTTTTTCTCACCATCTTGTATTGGAAATTGGTGCCTTGAGCCCCAGCCTGCATTTCTCTAATCTGGTCACTTCACCCAAATCAAGCAAAATGTACTTTTTTTTTTTTTTTCCTGCCCAAGTATTAGCACTGAGTCAATGATTCTTAGTGGTACTGAAGTCTATTTCAGGAATGTTAAAAGTAGAACACAAAAGTGAAACACTCATTGTATCAGCTGAAGTTTGAACAAATATACAGATGCAGATCAATTTATTGGTTGCCTTCCACAATAATAATAAAAATTTAAAAAAAAAAAACACAACTGGTGGGACTGGAGCCAAAACTGTCTTTTTCTACCATCCACACAATCTATCTAATTAACATGGGGTGGCATTTCCTCTTGCGCCCACTTCCTTAGAGGTTGGCTGCAGTCCAATGACCTGTTTACTTTTTATTGATAATAATAATTAAAAAAAAATGTTCTCTAACATCTGAAAAGGTTAAGTCAGGTCCTCTGGACAGATTCTTCTTTGTGTAACTTTTGGAGCAGGACAAGTCTATTCACTGTATTCTGTACCACACTGTACCCAGGTGAGGCCACGCCTTGTCTGTATGGTGTACTCAAAATCCACAAACAAGGTGTACCTTTAAGACCAATTGTTAGCATGATTAACTCTATCACTTACAATGTTTCCAAATATCTGGCGTCTGTACTCATCCCTTTAGTTTGCAGCTCAGAACACCACATACAGAACACCATGGACTTTGTGGATAAGGTGAGGGATGTCATCACCCTCAGAGATCACTACACGAAACGTTTCTACTTTTTGGATTTGTTTTGTTTTTTGAATGTCCAGAGGACCAGACTTAGCTTTTTTAAATGTTCTGAGATGTTTTGGAGACTGCTCGAACGCTGTTCATCAACTTGTCACTGCAGACACAGCCCAGGGAGACGCAGACTAAAGGAGGTCAGAGGAACTTATACCAACACATGTCTGATGGCTTGGACAGTTTAGTGCTCGGACGAAAATATTCAAACACAAACTCTAAATCTGCAGCTCTCAAACAAATCTTTAGCGCTGCAGATGAGACTAAGCAGAATTTGGAATCACACTCAAATAGAAATGAAGTGAAATCAAGACAACCTCCAAAAACAGTAAAAGAAAACAGAAAGCAGAGTTGTGCCACTTATGTGAAGGGCTTTCTCCGTTTATAAATATTTAACACGTAACCAGAAGAGAAAGATGTGTTTCTTTTGAAATATGAAGCGAGAACACAGAAACCAGGATTGCATTTTACTGAGGTTCTAAAATAGACATGGGGGGGAACGACAGAACAGAAGCTTGAAGCAGCTGACCTAAAACATACTGACAGAAGAGGTGCACGAGAACGTTGAACATTTTAGCATAAAGTCCAATTTTGCATAAAAACATACTTTTATGCTCAGAGCAAAACATGTTTTTGCCAGAACTGCAGAGATGGAAGTAAAAAGTGTCCAGTTTGGAGGATGAAGGGCAGCAGAGGAGAGAGAACTCATAAACTGATGCACAGGAACAAAACACTGGAGTTTCTGACCCACTGATTGTTCTAATGGCTTTGGGAGGAGAAAGGAAACTGCAGGTCACGCTGAGGGCAGCCTCTAAAAACTGAACTGATTTTACGAGCCTGACAGAGAGGAGGAGAAACAACTGGAGTTTGTCAAACTAGAACTTTAAAGAAGACAAAGCAAAAAGGTTTTGGTTTCTTTATTTATTTCCGTCACCGAGGAAGACGTCTGACTGAGTCAGAATGAGGAGAAGTTCATGGAGGAGAGCTGTCACTGGTCGCCATCTTGAAGACAACACCAGCAAACAGTTTGAGAGGATGCATCACTGGGTGGAGATCCCACAGGACCATGGATGAGGCTTGTGGACGACAAGCGGAAAAATATGGTCAGGCTGAGCTGAACGATGACATTCTTGTTGAAAAGAAAACAACAACAAAAATGTGTTGTCATAGAAATAAGCATATTATTTCTTCTTCTTTCATCTCGTCCCTCTTCAGGGGTCTCCACAGCGAGTCATCCTCCTCCATCTCACTCTGTCCTGACTCCAACCTCCATGTTCTCTCTAACTGCATCCAGATATTTTTATTTATTAACTTTTTTTTTTTTAAAACCAGGCAAATCCCACTGAGGTCACAGATCTGTTTTTCAAGAGTGTCCTGGACCTGAAGCAGCCTAACATGCATGTTTTTGGCCTGTGGGAGGAAACTGGAGTACCTGGAGAAAACCCAGCACGAGAAGAACATGCAAACTCCACACAGAAAGATCCCAGGTCCAACCGGGGATTGAACCCAGGCCCTTCTTGCTGTGAGACAACAGTGCTAACCACTGCGCCATCATGCTGCCAATATATCCTCTTTGTCTTTTTCCTGGCAGCTGCACTTCAAACATTCTTCTACCAATATACTCAATGTCCCTCCTCTGGACATGTCCAAACCACTGTCCCTCCTCTGGACATGTCCAAACCATTTCAGTCTGGTCTCTAACTTTGTCTCCCAGTTGTTCAACCTGTGCTGTACCTCTGATGATCTCATTCCTAATCTCATCCATCCATGTCATTCCTAAGGAGAACCTCAACATCTTCATTCTGCTACTTCCAATTCTGTCTCCTGTCTTTTTGTCCAAGTCTCTGTCTCCAGACCAGAAAACATAGCTGGTCTCACCACTGTCTTGTAATTTTTTCCTTTGACCTTTGCTGACACCTTTTTGTCACAAATGACTCCTGAAACTTTTCTCCATCCACCCCATCCTGCCTGGACACTCTTTTTCACTTCTTTACCACATTCCCCATTTTCCTGGAGAAGTGTTTTACATCGGATGCCCTTCCTGACACAACCCTCACCATTTTGAGACCAGCACAAGAGATACACTGGCTTGTGTTCCTAGTGGATGGTTTATTATAGACATAAGCACAAAAACTAATTTAAATTGACATCTTACCATGTTTTTTTGCCTTTGCCCTTGAGTTACCTGGAAGTCAAGACCAATTTTTTTCTTGCTTGCTCTTGGTGGAAGGCAGACACGTCCTCCTCTGCTCCGTCCCTCGCTCCGCCCCTTGCTCTTTGTCTTGTGAACCTTTTTCAGAGCCTCTTTTTTTGCATACCTTCCGAACTTGGATGTTATGGAAACAAAGATGCTCTGTCCCCACTCCCACCCCCCACCATATCCTTTCCCTAAAGTTGTGGACCTGTGACGGAGCTCAACAGAGCTGGCTGATAAACAAACACCTCTTATCAGGACTATGGCTAGGCAGGGGGCTCTGGACTGTGTTGTGCTACGACCTTCTCTTAAACTCAATGCCTCCACTGGCCTCCCACACCTCCCCGGGCACAGCAACCTAGGAGATGCAAAGGTGCCTATCTGCATCGCTCACCTGGCGACTGTGCTGGAACCCCCACCCCCTACCCACTCCACACACATTTGTATTATGTCTATTTTTGTTGCTTTGCTGTGGTAGATTTTTTTCGATGCCTAAACTGTGCCTTGTCGAGGACACGGTGTGAGAGATCTTATTTTTTAAATATACCTCTCTCCTTATGTTTCCTTCCCTTTGTCTTATCCAAGAAACAGGGGCAGCGCATCTTAGAAGCTGCAGCCCCCACAGTTCTCTTCTGTCCATATTTAGGATGGCTGTGTGGAAAGTAACAATGTACTTCACTGTGCAAGGATAATAAAATCATTCTGCTTCTGATTTCATTTATAAAGCACAGTTAAAAACAACAAGGCAGAAGAGTCCAACAAAGAAATGTCCAAATAAAATTTCTAAACTTCCACTTGACTTTAAATAAGGACAGACCAGGGACAGAACTGATGAATACTTCCTTGTGGTGCCAACTCCGCAGAACATTTAGAACAAAACAGTGTAAATAAAATACTGGCTTCCATTCCACATCATCATGGCATCATTATGTTCATATTAGCAGCCACATGGGGACAAAACTGGACCAATTAATCATCCAGCGTTCTTTAATCCTTCAGTCGGAGCGCAGACAAAGGATATGATTGCAGCATAATCAGCATTCTCCTTTTAGCAATAAAAGAATCCCACTGATTTAAACACTAATTATCATGTTTGGATGCACTCGGATTTTCAGCAGATAATAATTCTGAGGTGAGGGATCCTGAATAAACTGAGCTGAGCTAAAGCAGAAATGTCACAGGATCATGTTTTGGGTGGATTTTCCACAGAAAAACTGGTTGAAAAAAAAAAACCCTGTATTTATTGTAATTGTAACATTAAGAGTTCGTAACCAATGCAAAAATTGTGATAACATTTAAATTTTACTGTAAAAGGATATTTTTTGCCACATCTGATTTCAACATCTGAGTAAATCAGTATCTATAAGTTTGGATGGCTGAACGAGTTTTTAGTGTCATCTCAAGCCGTCAGAAGTGGAAAACACTGCCGTTAGAATGTAAGCACAGCAAAGCATGCTGGATGCACATTTGCCTCCAGCTGCAACATCTGCTCAGCGAAACATAAACACCTAATTCGGCTCGTTTCACTTTGGTTGTCACGTTTACGCTACATTTTCTGCAGAAGCGTCTGCATTTCTCTACGTTCTGTCATTCCCATTGTTGTACAAACAGTGACTCGATCAGCGGAGATTTATCTAAAAGCTATTTACATAAAACCTCTGGATCCCCGGAGAGCAGTCACAACACCATAAACTGCCAACTGATTACAGATGCACAGATGTGTCCCGCATCGCTCTGTGCTGCAGCAGTTCACACAAATCTGACAAAAACACAAGAAATCACCTCCAAAGCTGCTCAGTTTGTTTTTTAAGACCTACGGTACAGATATGAATTTATTCTAAAGCAACAGAACATTGATAAAATTCATTTTTTAAAAAGAATTGTAGTGGTTGTGCAGAAGCTGTGCCCATCAGGGGGCAATATCTTAACCCATCAGCTTCAAAGCCAGACTGTGCAGATTTAAGTCTCTATCAGTGTCAACTAAATTTGTTTAATATAACTGTAACTACCATAACTAGCTAAATGGGATGCAGAGAATTTATGTGGTTAATGCACTGAGAAGATTTGTTGACCAACTGTATATTAACTTTAGAATGACACAACGCTGCAGGAAGTCAGTGTTAAATTGATTTTTGTTTGTTTTCTGACACAGGAGATCATTAGGCCTAAAGAGTAAATGTCGCCAACAATCCTACAACCAACTGTAGGAAAGTTGTACTGATTAAATATTTTAAAAGAGGCATTTCAATATCGTACAAATAAAAGGCTTCAGCAGAGATAAGTTTTAGAACCATCTTCCTACAGACATCTTTGAAATAGCACCTAATGGACTGCTACAAAATCTTACAACATCAAAATGACAAAAATTATTATTTGTTAAACATATTCAACGCTCATTATCTTGTGATAATCATGTAACTGTCACTGTGTGCATGTTTATGAAGCATTCACTCTAATGTGATCATTTCTCTTCTGGACATTTTTCAGCATCTTTCTCGTTCTTTTTGTGCTATTTCAACAAATCATAAATCAAAACCTTCAATTCTACTATGACTTTTGGTATTGGTGCAACTTTAGCTTTTTGAAAGGTTTAGCCTTTTCTGCACCTTTTTTTCCCCTCATAGATATTACACAAGATAAGGACGGACGGACGGACGGACGGACGGACGGACGGACGGACAGACGGATAGATAGATAGATAGATAGATAGATAGATAGATAGATAGATAGATAGATAGATAGATAGATAGATAGATA
>JARVLU010000255.1:12276666-12291070 GCA_031762415.1 Simpsonichthys santanae
AGATGTTCACATCCTTGATAGAGAGGAACGATGGTTTGAGAGAGGAGTAAAGGAGGCCATCTTTGTGAAGAGAACCCGCCCATCGTTAAACAGAGGTGGAGACCTCCGTGTCTAACTGACCCCTCTTACAATGCTGTTATTGCTAGTATCAATCGGCTCCCTGTGATTAGCACGCGCTGATGGTCCTCTTACAGTGAGCAGTGCCCTGAGATGACTTCTGTTGTGACTGGGCCCTGTACATATAAATAAAATGAACTGAACTAATTCTGGATGTCACCAACAAACTGGTTGATCCACTATGAGAAAATCTATTTATAAGACTGAGTTTGTTGCAGCTCCTCAGACTGATGAAGTCTTTTGGATAAAAAAGACCAAACATTTCAAGAAGAATCCATCCAGAGGACTTGACTCAACCTTGTTAGATGTATCTACCTGGATTACTGAGCATGCATCAGGACTCTTAACTTACTAAACATTTGCTTTTAACTGAATCGCTTCATAAATGAATCGTCGTTTCAGTGAGCTGGAAGGGAACCAACAAACTCATCTGTGTCTGCAAGTCTTGTGAACAGAAGAAGTTGGAGAAATACTTTAGTTTCAGTCTTGATTTTGGTGTTCTGACCTCCCAACATCTCTGTCCTGACAGGCTGGAGTCTGTTCAACCACAGCAAGGGCTCTGAATGTGAAAACAGTCCCTATCGAGGAAACGCCATCTGTTCCAGGTCTCTTTGTACCCACGACATTAAAACGCAACGCTCCATTTTGCTAAACCGCTTCACACCTTTGGGAGTGTTGAACATCTAACCAGACATCCTAAATGTAATCCTGAGCAGGAGTCCAGTTCCTGGAGTGTTACAACCCAACCCCCCGACACACGTCCGTCCTGCCCCACGGCCGCAAAACACCGTCACCACCCGTCTTCATGCAACCTCACAGCTGTTAGCGTAGACTGTAGGAATATTTTGAACCTTCGCCTTAATTCAAGCCTGCTCAGGCAAGGGATTGCTTCTTTACCTCCCCTTTAAAAAAAAAAAAGTTTTGTTCACCCTCTTCCTCCTATAAAACAATGCATGGTTGGAGTAAAACATTCAACATGGGGACGAGTGGGAAAAAAAAAAAAAAATCCAGTTTTGTAAGATTCACTTTTTGTTAGAGCCACTTGACAATATTCAGGTGGATTCTTAGAAAGTTCTGTAATAAACTCCAGTTTAAATCTTTAAACTGGATTTAAGGGAAACTGTTTTTCAACCTTTTGATCTTGATAAACCTGCTCACTCTGTTTTGGTTCTGATAACCACTTTAAATCTTTCACTTGGTTTCTAGCAAGGTTTGGATTTAATGTAATTCAAAGTCAAACTTTTTTGTTTTGTTAAATATCGAAAGTGAAACTTTAATTGGATTAGAGGCAGCTTTAAATATCTAAAGTAGGTCTATAAGAAAATGTTGATTGTGTTCATCTTAACAACTTGGACTGATCAAAGTGGGTTTCTTAGAACATTTTAGTTTTAATTGAAAACCTATTTAAATCTGTAAAGCTGATTTTTGAATGGTTTTGTCCTCTATATTAAAAAATGTAATATTTAAACGTGAATCTATAGGAAGTTATTTTGTTTAATTAAAAAAAAAACTTTTGAAGTTGATTGGTTGAGCTTTTTTTTTTTTTTTTTAAGTGTTTTTGTGGTTTTCTACACACACACCCAGCTGTTAGTGGTGTGCTCAGCTTCTTGCTCTTTTTAAGCGTTTACTGATCCAGAATCCAGGAAGTGGTGGTTCAAAACGTGGCGGGGATGTTGTCGGTGCCACATCACATCCTGGGATCATTTCTCTTCTACAATAACGTGTAATTCCTTTTTTTTTTTTTTTTTTTTTTTTTTTAATAGTCTCGTATCAGACAGATTTCATGCAAGCCTTAATTAGTGCTAAGTGTAAATGTAGAAGCTTCTGTGGAGAGAGGTTGAAAAATGGAAAAGGAAGGTGTATGAAGGATTGTGTTTAGTTTATTTTTACACAAAATTAGTTTATGGTTTCTGTGGTTAAAAAAGAAAAAAAAAAAAAAACTTTAGGAACTTTTCCTGCTGTCTGTAAAATACAAACCGGAGTGGAAATAAACAAGTTTGTCCTGTCGTTGTGTAAAAACTGATGTTCCAGAGCTGTGCAGGCTGCTGAAAGCTTCAAATTAAAAGTTGTTTTACACTGGACACTTTCATTAATACGATTAAAATTTTGACTTTTTTATGTTCTATTTATTTTTTGGATCCCACTGAAGTGAAGCCGTCACTTTTAAAAACCTCGGTTAATCCCGTTAGTGCCACGGATTGCATCAGCTTTTGTTTTTCTACGGCTACTTTTATGTTTTTCTTCACTTTCAAACACTTGACAATATTAAAGGATTTAATCACAAAGCAGCTCCTGCTCTTTGGCCTTATTTGGGTTTGTGTGAGTTTTTTTTTTTGCTTTAAGGACTGCAGCTCGGCCCAAATGTTTGTCTCACACCGACGTTCGTTCACCATCTGCCACAATTCGTCCACAAATTTCATGTGAGGTTCACATCAAGCCAGCGTGACTTCATGTTGGAAGTTAACTTTTAAAACGTAAACCAACACTGTGCTCAGTTGTAGATTTAGATGTCAGCTGCTTTATGAAGGACACTTAGCAGTTTTTACATATCCACAATAATTTGTTCATATCGAATATCAGAGGATGATACAAACTGATTAATAACTAAAACAAAATGCTTGTAGAAATAATCTAGATGTTTTTTTTTTTTGTTTGTTTGTTTTGTTTTTTTGGTTTGTTATCTCACTAAACATGGAGCTGTAAACACTTTCAAGGTCTTTAGAAAGCTGATTCTGCTCATAAAGCGTAATTTATTTTTTTAATAGATTTTTTAGACTTTATCATCACATT
The DNA here is from genome assembly GCA_031762415.1 of Simpsonichthys santanae. NCBI lineage: Eukaryota > Metazoa > Chordata > Actinopteri > Cyprinodontiformes > Rivulidae > Simpsonichthys > Simpsonichthys santanae. Next base: position 12,279,574 of record JARVLU010000255.1, read on the forward strand.
TTGCATGATGAGCGTTTCTACACAATGACTGGAGTAAAACCCGATTTATTCTTTTAACGGACTGAATCCTAATAAATAAAGTTTTTTCTGGAGTTGTTAGTCTTGCCTCTCCTGATGCATGCTCAACATCTAACAAGGATAAATCAGGTCATAATTCGTCTGGATGACCTGATTTAACCCTGTTGGAGTTTTGTTTTGTTACATTTAATTGCTCTAATATTGTAATCTCAATCTAATAATTTAAAATGGCTTTTACTGGACTAATCTCTCAAAGGTTTGCTGCATGTGATGTTAGTGATTTTTTTTTTTTTTTTCCTAGATCGGTGGGCTCAGTCAACTTTAGAACAGTGTGTCGTTTCTGAAAGAAATGTGCTCAGATTAAAATAATTTATCAGAGTTAACATTTCAAAATTCTTACGTTTGCTCAGTTGTTTTAATCTGATGAGATTCACAACCAAAAGTCAGTTTAGCATCAGCTCTTGCTTGAAAATAGAAAATGCTGTACATGTATTGTTCTTTAAATAGTGTTTTAACTAGAAGGCTATAGTTTTTTTTTTTTTTTTATATGAGTTTTTTCAAGGTAACCAAGTAGTTTTATCTTGTTATGTTGGGAACATAAATCTTGTTGACCTAAGATAATGTAAAAAAATACAAGCCAATAAGCCTTTTTAAAAGACGTTCCTATAATCTTAAGGAAGTTGTCTCATCATGGGATTTACTTCTTGATATTTCTTTTAAAATAAGTTGTTAAAAATGAACGAGCTACGTCTTCCTGTTTCTCTTTTTTTTTTTTTCCGTAACGTTTTGGTGTCAGAGGTGGGATTCCTTGTGCGCTACCTGAGCAGAGGTAAAATTTTCATTTAAATAAATAAATAAAACTCTCTTCAACATAAAAGTCTCTCAGCAGATAGGAAAGTGAAGCCACAGCTGGACTCGACCCTGCAGGGCAGAAAGCTGTAAGGTGAGATGAACAAATCACTGATAGGTGTTCCAACATGACCATCTTTAATGTAATTAGGATGTTAGAAACTGATCACAAGGAAAAGAGCTTTGGTTATTTGCATTATTTGATCTAATTAACAGAAAACTTAATTATCGAGATATATAATTATTCTCATTTTCTTAAGATGATGTCATTAAAGCTGTTTTAGTGCCTTTTCATGTACAGTACAGTTTTTTCATGCTACATATTTTCATCAGTAATATTTTCAGTTAATTTTAGCCCTGTATATATAAACACAATTTTCCAAGGGTGCTGTTGTCATCAGGTCCGGTCTGTGCAGCAGCAGTTCAGGTCTGTTTAAGAAACATAAAGCAGAGTGATGACCTGTTTTCCATTAGTGTGAATCTTAAATAACCAGAAATGTTGTCATGAAACCTCACAACTCAGAACATTACCATAACTAAGAAACTGTGCCGAGTTTAGTTTAGACTGAGCTTTATAAAGACTTCTTGATGTTATCAGTGTTTTAAAGCTCTGTGTGTTAAAAACATGATGTTTCTGGACTTTGACCTGCTGCTCACACACACACAGTCCAGTGAAGAGCTCAGCTCTGCACCGAAGGCTGAGCCTTTAAATCTAATGGAGCGATTTTTAAACCAACATTTTTACACAAGAAGATCCAAAATGTGGTTTTAATGGCCTGCAGACACACAGATAAAGGTAAGGCTCATTTTGGGTTTTTATTTTTTTATTTTTAGTTCTTTTGAATAACATTTAACCTCTTTATGCTACAAAGCTACAACAGTGATAAGTTTTAGTTTGTTAAAAAAAAAAAAAAAACTGAGCTTGTTTTAGACCAACATGCTGTGTTGTATTTTACTCATTAAATTTTCTGAAAGTTTGTTGCTTTAGATCCAGTTGGATCCAGTTTAGCCTGTCATTTCACAAAAATAATCAAAATAGAGAACTCACAAAATTACATCTTAAATTGTGTTGATTTAAATGATATTAAAATCATCTGCAGATGAAATGAAATGAGTTTATTTTCTTGCCCTCTGACTCTGACCTGCTCACCGTGGGCCTCCAGCCACCACTTTTCATTCATGAGCCAAACAAAGTACCAGCTGCTCAAATGAACAATTCCATCCAAATTATGGCCATAAATGAGCTCTATTTTTCTAAACACAAATCTTATGGGGAGGGGAATAACAGCAAACTGAAAAGTGGCTAAAACTCTGTCACATTTAGAGATGTTCAGCTGATAACAGCTAAGACTCATCACCAACTTATATTCTAAGTGATTATTCAGGGTCAGGAATAATTATTGCAATCAAACCTGTCTGTTAGCAAAATTTACTGAACAAATATACAAAACTCTCAAAAAGTAAGAATTTGATGTTCACCTATGATTTTGGAGTCAGTCCAGTTTGAGATGTCCTGCACAGATAAGCAGCCTTAACAAACTTTTCTATAACATGTTCAGTTTTACAGATGTTTAGATAAAATTAGGAATGGTAGCAGCATAGTCATCTCGAAAACATCAAGTTCTAACAGATTGTCCAATATTTCAGAGTTTGCAAGACAAAACTCTCTTGGTTTTAAACTGGGGCAGCAGCAGCAACAAGCAATATGCATTCCTTCAAGAAAATCTAAGTTTGTTGTTTAACAGTTAAGTCCGGTCCTGTGGACTGACGGAGAAAATAAACAAAAAAAATAATTTTTGAAACGTTTCATCTTTTATCCAAAAAACTTTGTCAGCATCCATCCAGAGGATCTGATTTAACTTTGTTAGATTTTTGGACCTGGATTATTGAGCATGCATCAGGATAAGTTTCATTTTACGAATTACATGTACCGGTACATGATGATTCAGTTGGAAAGTGGTGGCGCAGAGGTTAGAGAAAATGTACCTGTGATCGGAAAGTCACAGGTTCAACTCCCCGGATTGACAACATCAAAATGTGGGTGAAAAGGTGAAGCCCCTACACCTGCCTCCACTCTCATTTGCCCCACTCTGGGCCCTTGAGCAAGGCCCTTAACCCACACCATCTGCTCCCAAAAACAGGTCTCTCTTGAAAATGAATTCTCCTGACTCAATAAGACTAACCTGTATAAATAAGGGGTAAATGAAAATGAATAAATGATTCAGTTCAATTCAGGTCAGTTTATTTATAACAACAGAACAGAAGTCCTCTCAGAGCACTGAACAGAAACATTCATATACATACAAAAGCTAATTACCGGGTAATAAAAGTTCTCTAAGCCAGCAGACTGATTGAATCTTTACTTTGTTGCAGTCTCTCATCCTGAGCAAGCACAAAGGCAACAGTGGAAAGGAAAAACTCCCTTATATTCAATAGCAAGTCAGATAAAAAAAAAAATCTAAGAATTCAGTTAAAACTGAGAATGAGTGTTTGGTGGATGATATATAACAAAATGTTACAGTAGCTTTTCTGATTTCCATGTTGGATGAGAAAGGCTGAGGGACAGCAATTCAAAAGAAACATAACTAATAATTGATTTAGCATTAATCATTAATCCTGACTGATAAACAGAAGTTACGCCTCCACCTCGACCGGTTGTTCTAGGAATATTAAAATTTAAACAACTAGCAGGAATCCACATTAATGATTTTTATTATTTTGTTCCGGTAAAGTAACTGTGTTTATTTCAATAAGATTTTTTTTTTCTTGTTACACTCACTGACATGTTTAACTCTTGTTGGATCATCTCAGGGGACGCACGTCGTCTGCAGGAGGTGAGGATCGTCCTCTTGGGGCACGACTGGCTGGAGAAGAGTTTGGCGGGAAACACCATCCTCGGCTGCCAGATGTTTGACCTCAGCAGAGACGTGAAGATGTGCATCAGGAGGCAAGCTATTCTTGAGGGCGGACGGAAAGTGGTCATTGTCAGCACTCCTGAAAGGTGGATCCACTACGCCGTGTGGGACCCTGGCCTGGTAAATGTGAACATGGCGGCCTGCAGGGCCATGTGCCCCCCGGGGCCTCAGGCCTTCCTCATGATCATACCCATCGGCTCACACCGAGGCTGGGAGTGGACAGCAGAGGGACCTCTTGAGCTGTTAAATGACAGCGTGTGGAGCAGCACCATAGTAATATTCACCAGATGTGAGCGACTGAGAGGAACATCTGTGGACAATTATGTTGCAAAACATGACTTTCTTAAAGTCTTGTTGGAGAGGTGTGCGCACAGATGCCAGCTCTTAGACACGAGCGCTTGGGGAGAGGATGATGATGCTCAGGTTGCACAACTCCTCATGAAGATCGATGTCATGGTTGGAGAAGCTGGCCGTGTGACCGTCAATGAAACGGTGTGTAAAATGACTGAGGAGAGGGAAGAGACCGAAGAGGCTGCCGCTTCACGACGGGGCAGAGTGAAAGAGGCCAGATGTGCACTCAGATCTCTCATGGGTAAGAATCACTGTGGCTGTGTACGAAGCAGGAGAAACATTTAGAAAGATACATCCTGATTCCATTTTAACCTCTTTCACTGCTCAGTTTTATAAATTACAACCAATCTGGTCTTTTCAACAACAAAATACAGATTTATATATTTATTCTTATATAAAGACTTGAGGCACCTAATCAAAGCTTGTGCAGCCATGACACTTTTGAACTTGTCCTCCACTTCTAAAATGCTGTCATGATCAGCAGGGACTAAATGAAATGAGTAAAAATGCAAAGTTAAAAAAAAAAAAAAAAAAACTTTAAATGACTTTCATTAAACCTGAGCAACTATATGTGACAATCTGGTGGTGGTTACCCAAACTGCAAGGACTCGGAGGACTCAGGTCTAAAAGTAAAAGTGATTCAATAAAATTAAACTAAAAGAGCAGATGTGGCCGCAACAACTTAAATGAACCACGAGAAGAAACTACAAAACCAGGACGTGGTGCAGAACAAGTAACAGGAACATGAAGCTATTTTGAGATATATTCAAGATGAGAACAGGAGACGCAGACTTACTGTGCATACCGTACACACACAGACAAATGACAAACAGCTGGGAGAGATAACGTGGTGGCAGAAGCTAATTACATGAGGGAGCAATAGCTGGGACAGACCACTAGAGGGAGACACTCACTAGGAACAGAGTCAAACACAAGGATCAGGAAAGGAAATAAAGACGAGATAAACACAAAGAAAACTGACAAAAAGGACAGATTAAGACACTATCGATGGAGACCACTTAAACAATAACAAAAGTCTGCCCCGTAGAAGCAACGACTACCACATTTTTCAGACTATAAGGCACAATTAAAATCCTTTAATTTTCTCAAAAATCTACATTGCACCTTATGTATTAATGCTGGTTGTGCTTATTGGCCTCAAACCGATTTTATGTGGTTATTGTGAATGAGTTGAATAAAGTTTGACTTAGTTGACTGTTTTGTTTAACTTAATGTGCCTTATAATCGGGTGCACCTTGTGTATGAAAACAGACCTGTTCATTGATATTGTGCCTTGTTAGGCTGCCTTGCAAAACAGATCAGTGATCTCAATGGGACTTGCCTGGTTAAATAAAGGTTAATAATAATACAGTATGCTTTATAGTCCGAAAAATACGGTAATTAAACTGGAGGTTGTTTTATTTTTTTTTACATACAGAACGTTATTAGAGCCACTTACATGAGAACATTTCTAGTTCTTTATTACCAGTTACCAACAGATGCTGCCAAAAATCATATTGGATCACATTAAATATGAAGTGTTTCCTTCTTTTTGCACATTGTGTGAAAATATGTTTTTATTTCTTTAAACCAGGACAGCTCCCTTCACTTCCTGTGCTTCAAATCCTGGTTGTGGGGCCGAAGCATGTTGGTAAAAGCTCAACTGGAAACACCATCCTGGGGGATAAAGTCTTCCCTGTTGGACATCCGACATGTCTGTGCGCTGAGAGACAGGGCGCCATCGGGGGGCAGCAGGTCCGTGTTGTCGACACTCCCGGCTGGCATGGACGATACTGCTCTGAGGACACTCCACAGCAGGTCCAGGAACAGATCTCCCACAGCATCGCTCTGTGTGCGCCCACTCCTCACGCCGTCTTACTGGTCGTCCGCTGCGATGAGAGCTTCACTGAAACCGACAGGAGGAACACGGCGGAACACCTGAACCGTCTGGGGGTTTGGACTCGGATCATTGTGCTGTTCACGTGGGGGGACAAGCTGGGCGTCACCTCCATCGAGGAGCACATTGAGAGATGGCCTGCTCTGCAGTGGCTAGTGGACAAATGTGGAAACAGATTTCATGTTTTCGCTAACACAAACAGGGCTGGACACATGCAGGTCAGAGAACTTTTGGACAAGATGGAGGAGACCGTGATGGAGAATGACAGCGGCAGCTTGTTGAGGGGTCTCGCTCATCTCCAGCAGAGCAACAGAAAGCTGGAGCAAAAGTCCAAAAAGACTTTGAGGCAGCTTAAGAAATCAAAGGTCAACCATAATCTCCTCAGGCAAACAGTTGAAGAGAAAGAGAGGAGAGTAGAGGACCTGATCAGGGCAAGTAAACAGAAAGACGATCAGGTTGAAGCTTTAACGAAGGCCTTAGAAGAGAAGAAAGACTTTGAGGAAGAGATAAGCACCAGATTATTGGACATCAAGAAGGAGAACATCAATTTGAGGCAGATTATCATGGAAAAAGACGTGAGGATAAGAAGCCTGAGTGAACAGCGTGCTGCAAAAGACGAGCTGTTAAAAAATACAAAACAAAAGGGTGAGCTAGAAAATAAAACTCTGGAGAAAAGATTAAAAGAACAGGAAGTAGAGACGGTGACTTTGAGGGCGACGTGCGAGAGGAAAGGTAAGGAGCTCAGCCAAATGATGACGACCCACAAAACAGAAACTGCAGAACTCAAAGAAACGGTTGAACAGATTAGGAGAGAGAACGTAGATACAAAGAAACTGCTGAAAGCAACGGTTGAAGAGATGCAAACGCACCTCCACACTGATCAAGGTCAGCTCAGGTCATCGAGGCTTAACGGACAACCAAAATGGGCTTCCACGACTGCATCGAGCCTCCTTGGAGACAACGCCAAATCTGGTGAGAACGACCTAAAAACATCTGAGGTGCTCGAATAAAAAGCTTCTTGAGTCCATTTCTCGTCTCTAATCTAAAAGGTTCGGTCAGTGGAATAAATACAGCAACACTGAAAACCACAATTCAGTTTTCATGAGTTAATTCAGAGCAGACACCACGTACAGAAGCATCCTGCATGTGTTTTGAGCCTGACAGTGAGAGCGCAGGCTGGTGTCAGCACTGTCAGGAATGATGAGCAGACCTCCTGGTCCGATCAGTCGTTTTCAGCTGACTGTCCTCTTGATTTCCTCCACATTCAGTTCTGTTCAAAACTGAAAAATCCAAACAGGTCAGAGGTCAAATGCTTCAAGGGCCAAGAAAACAAGTCTAATTGCCTCTTATTCCAGCAGCAACACCAATTCTGATCACATCTGATTGGATTAAAAATGACCCACTGATGGATTTTGTTTTCAATTGCAGAAACGGGTCAGAGACGCCAAACAGCGTTGGATGACGGTGTCGTGCTCCTAAAGAAGGTGAGCAGGTTAACCTGGGAAAAACAAACTATTAATAAACATAATCAAACCAGCGGAGCATTGTGGTTATAGTTAGCACTATAGACCGTTCATATCTAGACTTCCAGCTGGAACCTGGAAGTTGAAGCTGGAGCAAGACAACTTCCTTGTTGGGTGGTCCCAATGCAAGCTTTAAGCCCCGCCCCCTCCATCCAAATGAATGAACCATTTCCCCAGGTTAAAATAAATAAAAATACTTTTTATGAGCCATTTGCTATTTTTGGTTTGCACAGTTCTTGCCTTGCTGCTTTATGTTCAAATATTAATTTCTCTAATACGTTTAGCCGCGATTAGATTTGTGACTCTAAAACGTCACTGAATAGTGTCTGTCTCTTTGTCTCTGCGTGGTCCTGTGATGGATTTGCGACCTATTCTCACCCAAAGACCGCTGGAGACAGGCATCAGTCCTTCTGAACAGAAACAAGCGGACAGAAAATTAGTCAGCATAGTCAGCTTGCTTTGCTAAACTTTGTTGCGCTACAAATAACTGCGTTATTAATAGTTTGTATAATAACACCACTTACAACACAGTTTTCTGCTTTTGGTTTCATAGAGAAAAACTGCAAACCAAGACTGGCAACCTGAGGTGGACAGGACTTGGCTGAGGACTGGAGGCGCAGCACTGGGAGCTGCGATCGGGGCTTTTGTTGCTTCCTTCAGGTTATCTATGGGAATAAACGTCAAATCAGCTGGTTGGGCTGCAGCTGGAGCGGCACTGGGCAGTTTACTGGTCCAAGGGTTTACATCCCAGCAGAAAGAAAAGGAGCAAGAGCAAGAAAACACTCCTAATTTTAAAGACATCCCTTATTTTTAACGGTGTTTGATTTAAACATTGCAATATTTATTAAAAAATAGTTATGTAAAGTGCTTTAAGCTCATTTGAGCTGTTTACATCTGTGTAGCTTCTACTTTTAATATAAATGCTGTGAGTAAAGTGGGATTTTATAGGACTTTGAAAATTGTCTTTTATCGACACTGCAGAGACAAATCCTGGATTTAAATAAGGGTTCAAGAAAGCCTGCACAAAAATCACATTTAGCAAAGGAAGTTTATTTGACAGTGGTGGACTTTTAACATCATTTACAGTAAAAACGAAAATGCGGGAGATTTAGAGCAGAAACCCGTTGTTACATTTTCATTGTGTTGGAGAAATGAAAGAAGGAGAAAGAAGATATAACCTCAAGGTTTTTCTTAGATCTTGGATGTCGAATGCTGAATCCACAAATGTCTATTTTTTAATGTATACATTGCATATATTTTAATTTGGCTGTGAACAGCAGAGAAAAACAGTCTGAAACTGAGTCGGTCCAGCTCTGTCCTGTCTAAAGGGACGATTGGGGACATTGTGGGACATGTTGAATGCTAAAACGTTGACAACATTTGGACATCTAGGGACAAAAAAAACCCACACTCAGTAGAAAATGCATGTTTTAAACTAAGCTTTAAATATAACAAGAGCTGATTTTTTTTTAAACACAAAGTTCCCAACTAAACATTGACTTTAAAGTTGTTTTACTTTTTGTCCACAATGAATTTAACCAATAATATGCAAAATAGTACAGAATACACATGAAGAATTAGACTGAAATAATTACTCAAGACACAATTTTAACATTTTTACATATTTGGCTTATGCTTTTAAATGTAAAAGCACAAATATATAACATGAATGCATGGCAGCGTGATGCTCAATATATATTTATAATAGAATCGCAAACCAGCCTTTCCTGTTTACTCTATATATTTTAGTTTAACACTCAGTCCTGATCAACTGCGCTACATTTAGAATCAAATATTGTGTTGGAAAAAAGAAACAGTAAATGCAAACAAAAACCAGTCAAGAAGCAACAAACTTAAACTTTATATTATTATTTATTATTATTATTATTATTATTATTATTATTATTATTATTATTATTATTATTATTTATTTGAGTTTCACACTCCAGCCAGTCTGAGGCAGGCTGTAAACTTCAGCACCAAAACATACCTGGTATTAAAATACAACACCAGGCTCGTAATATTACACAGAAAACACTGAACAAAAAATAATAATATCATATCTTACATGCTCTTTTTTTTTATATTTCCTGTATGGATATTTAAAAAACAATAATAATTAAAAAAAACTGAAATGTGAATCATCTTGAGCAGAAAGTGACAAGAATGCACACCACAGGACACTTCTTAACCTCATCATTTCTCAAAAATATGACGTTAACACATAAATGCTCATGACTTCTGTTAACAATCTGCATGTTTTCTACATATTTGCATCAGGATATAGTATTTGTTTTTTTGTTTTTTTAAATAAAGTGTGATAAACTGTCTTCATTCATGTCAAAGCCACAAACAAAGGTGAAATAAATTACAAAAAAACATAAATAAACTCAAAATAATATTTCTTTAAACCACAAAATCTGAATACACAAACTATTTTGTCCTGGTTAGGATATGTATAAAAATTAAATGTAATACAGATAACTCACGCCCTCAAATATAAACTAAACGTAGGATTTTGTTCCGTATTTTGGTCAGTTTGAATCCATATATCAAAGGATTCATCACCGGAGGAAAGAGGAGAAACTCCACAGCGATGAAGTTCTGAAGGTTCTGGGGCAAATCTCTGGAGCCGAACCTCATGTGCATCAAATCAAAAATAACGACAACCAAGAAAGTGACCAAGGAGACCAAATGGGGCACGCACGTCTGCATAAACTTCACCCTGTCTTCTTTGGATCTTGTGCACGTCTTAACAAGATGCAAGTAGGTCCAAACGATGAAGAAGCCGTGGCACACATAAATGACAATCGTCGCGTATGAAATGATGCTGTTTGCAAGGGTGTTGCTGTCTGAGCACGCAAGCTGAACAATTATCCAGTTCACACAAAAGATCCTCCTAATTTTGGAGCTGCACAACTGCAGTCGAGACGTGAGCAGGATACTGACGGAGAAAACACAGAATGGGGTCAACCAGGAGAAACTGACCAGCTGAGAGAGCCTCCTCCTCGTCATGAAGGAGCTGTAGTGCAGCGGTCGACATATGGCCAGATATCTGTCATAGGCCATAACGGCCAGGATGGACAGCTCGCCGCAAGCGTAGGAGTACATGACAAAAGCTTGCAACAAACAGCATTCATATGAGATTTCTTGAGTAAGCGACAGCAGATCGAAAAGGAACTTAGGGAAGAAGCCTGTTGTGCCATAAACTGCATTAATGCAAACACTGCAGAGTAAAACATACATGGGTTCATGCAGGGTTTCATCCAGCACTATGATAACAATGAGAGAGATATTTAAAAACAGAATCACACAGTAATAAATCAGAGTGAGTGAGAAGATGGCCATCCTCGAGTCCAATGTCTCATTTATCCCTGCAAGAGTAAAAACTCTCACGACAGAAACATTATCCATAATCCCAGAGCAAAGCTCTGACGTTCAAACCATCTGTGGACTGTTACAACAGGGTGTTGTAGTTGCACCGCACTGCCAGGTCTCACTTTCTGCTGTTTGCATCAGCTTTTAATACCCACTCAGACTGTGGCAGCTGAGAATTCACGCCCTGTTTATTCCTTCCTGCGAGCAATTAGAGGCACAAACAAAAACTAGAGGAATTACATTTCCTGCAAAAATTCAGTGTGAGTGTTTAATGCTGGATGAGTTTTGCTGAAAGCTGCCTAAGAAGCTGAAACCAGGCTGAAAATGTTTCATCGCTGTTAATGCGAGTTCAATTTGAACAGGCGAAATTTGATAAAAGAAAAAAAATAAATAGATGCAGAAAGTAGCATAAGAACAGCAGCAATGTGTTGAAAAAGCTGAATAGAGCAGAAAATAGCTAAATAGGCTGAAACAGGCAAAAAAAAAAATAAATAAATAAATAATAAATAAATTTTAAAAAAAAAAAAGAAAAAAAAAAAAAGAAAAAAAAAAAAGAAAAAAAAAAA
>JARVLU010000255.1:12364250-12375825 GCA_031762415.1 Simpsonichthys santanae
GAGCAAGGCCCTTAACCCCCACCATCTGCTCCCTAACAGGTCTCTCTTGGAAATGAGTTCTCGTGGCTCAATGAGACTAACCTGGATAAATAAAGGTTAAATGAAAAAATGAAAAATAATTTAACATTATTTATCTGAGGCGCAGACTGCTTTGAGTTTAACTCCATCACAGACTCTCATCTTGAGCAACCATAAAGGCGACAGTGGAAAGGAAAAACTCCCTCATGAGGAAGAAACTTTCAACAGAACCACGCTCAGGACAAGCGTCATCTGCTTCAGCTGGCTGGGTTTGAAAGGAACAGATACACAATGGCAGGTCAAGAAATGTTAAGATAAAAATGGTATCAAATGAAAAGTATTCAATTTTAACAATTCATTCAAAGTAATGAGGTCAATTTGTCCTCCAGTAGTCTATGGCAGCATAACAAACCAACCCTAACTATAGGATTTATCAAAAAGGAACGTCTTCAGCCCAGTCTTAAAACTGGACAATGTGTCAGCCTCATGGACAGAAACTAGAAGTTGGTTCCACAAGCGAGTAGCCTGATAACTGAAAGATCTTTTTCCCATGCTGCTTTTGTAAACTCAAGGAACCACAAGTAAACCCACAGTCTGAGATCAAAGTGCTCTGTTAGGAAAATATGGAACAATAAGATCTCAAATATAAGCTGGAGCTAGGTTGTTGAGAGCTTTGTAGGTTAGAAGTAGGATTTTGAATTATGTTCTGGATTTGACAGGGAGCCAATGGAGAGAAGCTAAAACTGAAGAGATATGATCTCTCCTACAGTTCAGATTCTGGCCGCAGTATTTAGGATTTACTGAAGACTTTTTAAATAAGTATTTGAACACCCAGATAATAAACCATTGCAATAGTCCAGTCTAGACGTGACAAATGCATGAACCAGTTTTTCTGCATCATTTTTAGATAAGACGTTTCTAATCTTAGCAATGTTGCGCAGGTGGAAGGAGGCGGTAGTAATGTTTTTAATGTGGGGGATAAAAGACATGTCCTGATCTGGTACGCACTTAGTGTAAACAATACCCTTTTATGTCCATTTGTTACTGAAATCTGAGAGTAACTTTGTAGGCTACTAATACATTAAAAAAATCTCACTTTTCTATCCGAAACAGCTCTTCCATGGATTTCGATGCTGTTGACCTACTTTGTATTTTCAGTCACTTTGACTGCTTCCAAAGGTAAATAAATACAGTACTTGTACACATGGTACTTGGCAGCTGAATATTTTGTTTGTTACTTCCCCCAAATAAACAAACAAGCAAATAAATAAATCTGACATACACACTGAGAACAGTCTTTAACTGCAGTAAATAGTGATGTCCATATTGCATAGTCCTCTGTATTATTTTGTTTTACTTAATCAGCCTAAAATATAGATACTGAAAAAAATACTGTCACGATTAACATCAATAAAGGTTGAATGAATGTTCAATAATCCAGATAAAAAATAAAAAATAAAATCCAGCAAAGCGTTTAAATTTAAAAGTTTACAGTCATTCTGCCACTCTAAAAATATACACAGAGTAAGGCCTCTTACTAACATTATCCTCTTTGTGGAAAGTCGTTGTGTTGCCAAATAAATAATAATTATCGTATTCATGCGACAGTTTTAGGGTATACAACACTATAGTATTTTTCAAGTCTAAATATGTAATTGTTTCATAACTTATGTGCACCAAAACACTACGCGCACACGTACGATAATTAAAAAGTAAAAAATAAAATAAAATAAAAACGTGAAATGTAAATCGACAGTACAACATTTTATTTTCTATCTGGCAACCCAAACTGCGTCAACAGGTGATGAGCGCAGCGATGTTTTTGTCCCTGCTCGGATGCCATTGCACATAGTTTCCTCTCAGCATTAATAATTTGTTGCGCTTTGACTGCGTTGCACTGATTTAAACAAATTAAAAACTATTATTTCACTTATCAGTTGTGACATTCACACGTAGTTATCCGGACTTATTTCACGTTTTTGCATCAAAAATCTCCGGATTTTTCTTCCGAATTCCGCATCTCTTTTCTGGTAAGTTTAGTTAGCCGCTTAGCCTAGTCTGTAGCTAGCCGTTGCAAGAACACGAACCGATGCTTGACTATCGTTTAATACACTTAATACACTTTTAATTGAGAAGTTGGGATATGTTTTACAGCGTTCACAGAAGAATCCAGAAATAAGCTGAACACCAAAAGGGTTTAAAACCATTATAAACCTAGAAACGAGCAGTAATGATCTGAGATTGTTTGTGCGCTCATTCACGAAACAGGTAGTGAACTGCTCGTCTCATCTACAGGAGTTGGAGCCAAATGAACCAAAGATGAGCCAAACCAGGACAGAGACTGCAAACAACTAAATAATCTTTAATCAAAATGTTTATGAGCGGGGTGTTCTGGAGAGAAGAAGAGAGCATGAAGTGATGGAGAATCAGGAGGAAAGGTAAACAACATTTCTGAGTCCATGTCATCATGATAATCTCTCTTCCAAGCTGTTTCCACTGGAAACATGCTGAACACTCAAGCATGTTTTATTCCCACAGACACTGTGCAGTACTGGAAACTGAAAGTAAAGCAAAGTAGTCAAAAACTAGAAGGAAAAACAACTTACAGAAAGTTTGCTGTTTTAAAATTTTCAACAAAGCAGACTGTAAAGAGGCACATCAAGACTTTTGCACTATCATGCTTGATATAATTCTTGCTCTGCAAATTTCAAATAAAAATGTTTTTCAGTACTTTATTTCTACTAATGCCGCATCAGTCTTCAGGAACACTGTTGTCCTGCGCAGATTTGTGCTTCTTCTTTATACATCGAGTGCACGTTGGGGCCTGCAGACACAGAGGAATTACTGTAATCCAACTTGACGCGACAAGTCTGCTCATCCATTTTTCTTCTTCTTCACTTTTATGCACCTATTCAGTCATTTCCAAGTTCAGGATCTGGTACAGCCGTTCAGCCCGGTTTGGCTTTAGACTGCATGTATGCAGACTGAGGCCTGTCCTGATTCTTGCCAATTAAAGCTTTTGTTTTTATGCATGCAGACCTGCAGATGAGCAGGACATTGCCTCTCCGGATCGAGGACTCCTCCATGTGTGGTGTTCAGCAGGGTGCAGCCCAGAGAGAGCGCTGCTGTCCACGCCTGCTCTGCAGGTCGCCCTCGGAGAACATCACGGCCTCCTGTTGGCACAAGGTGTGTTTGTGTGGAAAGGGCTGGGTGGTAGTTATCTCTGGATGACTCACAACAATGCTGAGACACAGATGGTTTGTTTGACTCAGAGGTTCTTTCAGTAAGCCAGTATGAGAACTGGAATTTGGGGATTAATGTGCAGAACGTGTTTTCAACACTGGCTGCTGTTTTGTCTTTATTTAGTTTCAGTTTGTGTACCTGATCATTATTTTTGCTAAGGTACTTGACTCAAACCTAATACTGTTATTTATTTAATCCCAAAGAGGAACCTAATCTCAACAAATGAATGCATCTTTTTTTTTTCAATATAAAACAGACAACTTTGCAGAGAGCTAATTTTAACAAGACTGCAAAGAAGTTGCAAAATTGCACCTTTTTTATCGCCTCGTGTAGCACTTTGACACTGGTAGCTCTTCAAAGTGTTTTGGTATCCATTTGATTGTGCAAAAATACAATTTTATGGTCATTAAACAGTTATATTTGACATTTTTATTGATTAGTATAAAAGCTGCAATGTATCTTTGCACCAAATTACTAGTAATTCAATGTAATTTTTTTATTTTTATTTTTTTTTATTTTTTTTTTTATAGATACACCTTTTAAGGTTCTTTAGAAAGTTGTGAGAACTTTTGCTCAAGACTGCTTTAGAAGCTTACTGGAAATTAATGGTTTAAAATGTGGGATGGCTCACCACAGTTTTGCACAATACATCATCAGTATGATCGATAGTAGCGTATCCATGAACAAAGCAGTGCATGTGCAGATTAAATTACTGTTTGTTTTTTTCTCCAGGAGGTCAAGTGTTTTCCTTCGGAGCCCTTTCATGGAGGGACCTCAGTATCCCGGTCTCTTCTCCGGTGTTGGAGCGCTCTCTGCAGGGGAAGACAATGGTCCATGTGGCTGCTGGCGGCTTTCACTGCGGAGCGATAAGCGAGCAAGGCAACGTCTACATGTGGGGGGAGAATACTGCAGGACAGTGTGGGGGTTCAGAGAGGGGCTCAGTTACAAACATCACAGGTTTGTTATTTCCTTCATTTGTTCCATTATTTGATTCCAAGTATCAAATTATATTTTTAACAAATTGTTATTATATTTTGATTGCATCGAATCATTGAATCATCACTGAATGATTTTGCTGAAAAAGCTAAAACTGAGTTAAAATTAAAACAAGCCGAACTGAAGCTAAAACAATCAGGACAGAGGCTTAAATGATCAGCTTAATTAGCAGAATACAAGGTAACGGGCTGGAATGTTACAAGCTAAAGTAATAGAACAGTAGCTAAAATTTGTAAAACAGATGCTAAAGCTAAAAAATAGATGTTAAGGTTAAAATCACTGAAACAGTAGAAAAAAGCTAATATAATAATAATGTCACACACAATGTCATCACTGTATGTTTCCATACAATGACAAAATTAGTCTCTGCATTTAATCCATCCACCACCAGGTGGTGCAGCGTGCCTGGGGGGCAATTTGGGGATGAGGTGTGCTGCCCAGAGACACCACAAGGTATACAGGGACCTGGGATCAAACCTGGGATTTTTGGGTCCCAAGCCCCCCATTAAAGTAGCTGGACAGTAGTTAATACCTAAAAGATGCACAATTATACTTAAAGGTAGCTAAATGGAGCAAAATGGTAGTTGATGCTAAATAATTTGAACAGCAATAGCTATTCAGCTGATTCAACATTCACACAATGACGCGGCTCCTTGCTCCGACAGTCCCGGAGCCCAGCCCAGTCAGCGTGGTGGACACCGAGGCCATTCCTCCAGCGACGGTTCGGGTCGTGGACCTGGCCTGCGGACGGGAGCACAGCCTGGCTCTGTCCGCCCAGAACGAGCTGTGGGCCTGGGGAAGCGGCTGCCAGCTTGGCCTGGTCACTCAAACCTTCCCCGTGTGGAAACCTCAGAAGGTTTTTAAACTCCCAATCTAAATGAATTTTCATTTTGGCGTTGGATTTGGTTCACCAGACTTGAATTGTTTCTCTTCTGTGTGGCAGGTTGAACACTTGGCAGGCAGACATGTGATTCAGGTAATTTCTCAGCAGCTACAAAGACTGCGTCGTGATTTGAGTGGTTCTGATTGTTTAATTTCCAACAGGTGGCGTGTGGTGCGTACCACAGCTTGGCTCTGGTTCTCAGTTTACCTGCTCAGGACAGCAGCACCCCCAAAACGAAGGAGCGGGGTCAGTCGCCTCACTGCCCGGCGATGACCCGGGAGGAGCTGCTTCCAGCTGACGATTCTCACTACTGTCCGCTCGGCGTGGAGCTCACTGAAGTCCTGAGAAGTGAGGTGAATAATCTGTTTGTGTGCAAGACATTTGGAAAATGCTCTTTACTTTTGTTTTGTAGACACCTGAAGGCCTAAAGGCTCAGAGATTTCCCACGACTCATTTTAGCTTTTGTTTGGTGACATTCCAAAGATTATCAGCATTATCTGTCAGGGGTGATCATGTAGACTTAATCCTTTCTTCTGCCGGATCCAAGGAGCATGCAGAATCTCAAGGTTTTCTTTAAAGCAGTCTAGTTTTTGGAGTCATCTGCTTCTACGCTGCGCTGATGTTCCTCTTTGATTTGCATTCCAGACGTCTCCCAGAAGACGAGCCCCCAGACAGAGGCGCCATCCAGAGGGAATGTTGTCTGGCAGCAGTCCTGGCTCCGGAGCCAGTTCATCTTCATTTTCTGAGGAGGGCAAATTTATCTCTAAACAGTGAAGTATTTTATAGATAATCTGCTCTTTTTTTTGTTGTTAAAAAAACACCTGTTTCTCTTACACGTTTCTTTGATTTTACATTTCTTCAGGAGTCTTCCCATCAGCACCAGGCTGGGGGTTGAGGAACACACAGACTCTGAATCGCAGTCCGACAGCAGCCCTAAAGCTCACCTGGTGTCGGGCTGGAGAACCAACAAGAACGCAGCCTTCCCCGACGAGTTGGAGGTTCAGAACGTCCTCGAGAAACTTTCTGATCAGTCATTTGAGTCACAGCACACGACAGGGACGTTAGATAGTGACTCGGTTAGCAGCCACAATTCAGGTTGATGTTTATTCTTTTTTCTGCTGTTTTTAAAATATTAATTTAATTTACATCTTTTATGTGTGAATGTTGTAAACTCTGCATGCTTTGTGCTATTTTAGCTGTTCAAATGTCAAAATGTTCAGCTCGTTCAAAAATTGGCTGCTCTGACTTTTGGTTTTTATATTCTGTACTTTTGCTGATTTTTTATTTATTTTTGCTAGCGTTTTACCACTTTTAGCTAGCCTTTTGCTTTTTTAATTCTAGATACCATTTAGCTACTTTTAGTTAGCCTTTTGCTTTTTTTTCTAGATAACATTTAGCTACTTTTAGCTAGCCTTTTGATTTTTTAAATTCTAGATAACATTTAGCTACTTTTAGCTAGCCTTTTGATTGTTTTATTCTAGTTAACATTTAGCTACTTTTAGCTAGCCTTTTGATTTTTTTTTTTGTTCTAGATAACATTTAGCCATTTTTAGCTAGCCTTTTGCTTTTTTGTTCTAGATAACATTTAGCTACTTTTAACTAGCCTTTTGCTTTTTTGTTCTAGATAACATTTAGCTACTTTTAGCTAGCCTTGTGTTTTTTTATTCTAGATAACATTTAGCTACTTTTAGCTAGCAATTTGCTTTTTTATTCTAGATGCCATTTAGCTACTTTTAGCTATCTTTTTGCTTTTATTCTAATATCATTTAGCTACTTTTAGCTAGCTTTTTTAAATTCTAGATACCATTTAGCTACTTTTAGCTAGCCTTTTGCTTTTTTATTCTAGATACCATTTAGTTACTTTTAGCTAGCCTTTTGCTTTTAGCTGCTTCAGCCGGTACACTCTTATTTTTGCAGAAAATTACTTTTTTGTTGTTGTTCCTATTTATTTAGCTCATAGCTGAACTTTGCCTTTTTTTGTAATCTGTTTTTTTTTTTCTTGTGATCTGTAAAGCTTGTCCTTAAATCTCCGTCTCCCACTCCAGACGACAGCTGCGTTTCCTCAACTCTCTCTCTGGAACTGTTAACACCCAGTAACAAAGATGACTCAACTTCTAAGAGACAGAGCAACAAGTAAGACCAGATTTATTCAAAGTTGAGGCTCTTTGCTCAAATTCAAGAAAAGGAAACTCTTTAATAAGTTGCTAAATTGCCATTCAGAACTTCAGAAGCACAAGGCAAATTGCCTTTTTTCAGATTTCATTTGACATTTACACCATTAACTCATAATGTTTATATCAGAGAAGCGGCACAGATTCACGAGGCTTCAACCAAACGCCTGATGAAATAATGATCAGAAATAATTAAATGATAATGATGGTCCAAGTCTTGCACAGTACAGTTATTTTATACTTGTACTCATAAGCTCCGACGGCTCAGTTGTACTCCAGCATCCATGTACCAAGATGACTCCCCAGTGCTCGGTTGTTAACCGGATCGATGTGGTTTGCAGTGTCAGCGGGTCACCTGGGCCGTGCTCATCTTCGCCTGTGTGTTTGGAAGAAGTTCGTCTTTGTCTGGAGAAGGAGAGGCTGGCGCCGTGGGGGCAGAAGAGCTCCAGTCTCACAAACATACACCAGAAGTGGAAGACAGCAGCCAGCAGGAGACGCTCACTTCCTGGAACCCCCACCCATGGTAGGAATGGAAGGGTGTGCTCAGCTGAACTGTTCGCTTGGTGAAAAATGATTATTTTCTTTTCCCCTCCAGAGTTACATGAGAAGATTGATAACCTCAGCCAGGAAACTGTTGTTTTAACTCAGCAGTTTATTTTATCTCCTTGTTGGGTTTACGTTTGTTTAAGAAATCAACAACCGGTGCAGAAAATGCTGATTAATGGGCCAGTTGAGGTTTAATTGGTTTTACGGGTTGTAGGGATGTCTTTGAACTATTTACAGGATATAATTATGATTTTTATCAGTCGTCCTGTTCTTCAGTTTCCAAGTTTACCAGAAGGCATCATCAAAGTTGTGCAAGCGACTTTTTCATGCATTATCTAGCATCACCGGAGGCAAAGCAGGGCTCCGGGGTGCAACCAGTTCAGTCACTGATGCGAATAAAAATCTAACTGTTTAAACGTTGTTCTCCGTTTGCAATTTTATTTTTTACTGACGCTCATGGAACAGTGCAATGGACTTTAAAGATTTTAAAGTGCAACTTAAAAAAAATGTAATATTAATGTGAAAAAGGTGAGAGAGCACCGGACTGGAAGATTTAGGTGCAACAGAACAACCAGTGGAAAATGGTAATTATTAACCACTTAATAAGTTAGGTATTTTGTTTTTAGATCTTGGAAGTAGTGTTTTCATGGAAAAAAATGTCATGAACTTAAAAAAACAACAACAAAGAAGCAGATTAAAAAAAGTTCAAGACAAAAAACTGCACTTTATTTGTAACTGGCTGAGGTTTGATTAACAGATGGGCCACTCTTGTCACATGGATGAAATTCCTGATAGGAGTGAAACTGACTGGGTATCAGTCCTAAAGGTGCGTCACATGTTTTTGAAAGTTGAAATCTGAGACCTCCTCCTCTGTTTAAAGATGATTTCTCGTTTTACATAAATTGCTTCCTTCACTCCCCTCTCAAACCGTCTGTCTTCTTGGTTCAAAATGTTCACATTTTGGACCTCAAATGAGTGTCTCTTATCCTTGAGGTGCAAGTGAACCACAGTTTTGTCCTGAAGACCCTAATAAACAACTATTGTGAGGATTGCAAGGGTCATCTGCATATGTATCCAGCTTAGTTCAGCTTTATAACTCGAACCCCACGCTCTCTGTTCATTGAAGTGAGAACGCTTCTCGGATGAGAAGCGAAACGTCTTCAGTTACAAATAAAGTCCAGTTGTTTTTGTCTTTAACTTTTTTTAATTTTCCATGTCCTGTATGACTGAGAATCTGCCAAAATAAAGAAGCAGAAACAAACAAATGATCCACAGGTTGTGGGGTTGTTACAAATAGTTTTTGCCACAAAATACTTGTTGAAAATGTATTTGGTGACTCCGTTATTTGAGACTAAATTTCAATTTTTTGAATTTCCGGTAGTTTCAGAATCGTAATGATGAAAGTCAGTCAACACAGATAAAAAAATAAAAAAAAAGTCAATAAACACACTGTTCAGTTGTTGCATGGAACTGTTTGTCTTTACATTAAACAGGTGATTAAATGATGTCCAGCTGTTGCATCATTTAACAAAAAGTTTATGAAGTGATTTAGTTTGTTCAAACCAAACCTGTGGTTCACCTCTGTGTCTCCATGGTGATTTTTGTGGAACGACCTGTGATTGTAGCAGCAAATTATACACGCCTGTTGTTACTTTAATTAAAGTCCATTTACAACCGAGACAAAAATCAGATGTAACGTTCAAAGGTTTTTTTTACATTTACATTGCGGTTTGTTTTGTTCAGGATCTCCTCGGAGACGCTCCCCGTGTGTCTGCAGGCCGTTCTCTGCCGGTCAGACTCAGGTCGCAGGACCAGAGGAATCCGGAGACGGGCTGCCGTCTCTGGAGACTGAAGTCTGGAGCTGGGGCCGTGGATCAGAGGGCCAGCTGGGTCACGGGGACCAGCTCGCCAGGTCTGTATACGCACATCTGAGCACAATCATAATATACTGAGTTTATTTCTTTACAGCGTAAATACTAACAGGAAACCTATGATTGTTTGTGCTTTTTCTTTCTAAATTCCTGGAACTGAGTTGATGATTAAAAGTGAACTGGCTTCTTGGGGAATTGTATTACGAAATGCTAACAAAATAAAAGAAAATCCATAAAGAATGCTGTTGATGCATTTTGTTATATGTAACATAAAAACACCAGCAAGACTGAGTGAACGATGCAAGAAAATCTTCAGAAACTTTCACAACACGAACAGATCAAGTTTAGCTTAATTTATTTTACATTTCGGTGCATGCATTATCTCAGAATGTGATTAACACACTAATACTTATAAGCTTATGCATTGAATGTTTTATTATATATTTATTTTTTGCATCCAACTTTGTGCATGAACCCACACTCTTATAAATAGAAAAAAAAAAAACGATTCGGAATTATCAAGGTTCATGCTCAATCATCCAGGTACAAAATCCAATTATGGTCAATCAGGTCATCTGGACAGAAATTGAATTTTGTACCTGGATGACTGAGCATGAACTTTGATGTCTTGAACCACTTTGGCTGCGGCTACCTGCCTGGGAGGAGTCGATGGGGAACAGGACAGCCCCCAGAAACCGTCTTATCACCAGCAAACTGGTTGGTCCACTAAAGGAGAGTACTGCTTAGTGGGGAAATTGGTTTACTTGGGTCTCTGATGAAGCCTTCCGGATAGAGGGTGAAACGTCTTTCCACAACAAAAAAAATGAAAAAAATACTGTCCAGATGAGCTGATTGACCATTATTGGATTCAGAATTATTTTTTTGTCTATATTAAGCTGTGTTTTTAAGAATATCTTGCTGAGCTTATCTTTAAATGGAAAGGATACTCAAAGCCCTGTAGCTATAGGTACGTAAAGACAGGTTGGAAAAAGAATCAACCATCCTCGCATGGTTTTTCTGTATCTGTGTGTTTGTGTGTAGACTTCAGCCTCTGTGGATCAAGTCTCTGACAGGCCAGGAAGTGATCAAAGTTTCTGCAGGGTCGCATCATTCGTTGGCTCTCACTGCTCAGTGTCAGGTAACAGATTCACTTCACATGAATACAAGACGCGCTGCAGTCAATGTTCCTAATTTGTCCTTTCTGTTTTTCAACTAAACCGTCTGAATTCATTCTTTAAACTATTGTCTGTAAACCTGAATGTAAAGGTCTGAGCTTTTACTTTGTTAAAATCAAAAAGTCAAACATGTTTTAAAACAGCTGCATTAGCACACCTGTATTCACGCACAACTACTTGTGTCCTGCAGGTCTACTCCTGGGGGAGTAACATGTGTGGACAGCTTGGTCACGTCAACAGTCCCGTCACCGTGCCACAGCAGGCGAAGGTTTGATGATCTGCTCAAACTCTGCTTGTGTTTTACTTCTTTTAGTACAACATGGACATGTTGAGGTAGTGACTACACCGTGCAGTTAGGTGTGTGAAGCAGACAATGAGGGGCGTGTTCACCCTCGGGTAAAGACTTCCTAACTGTGCAAACTTGGAGTCAGTTTCATGCTGCTCTCCTGCTTTTAGTTTTCTGTACGGTTTCTTTTTATCTAACTTTACTTCTGCATCCTCTGAGGTATTGTAGCCGTTCATATGTTTAAACTTTCAGCTCAACCATAAGGGGAGCGCTTTGACCTGTTTTTTGCAAATATTTACTATACAATGATAGGGGTGCACCGATAAATCGGCCGGCTGATTTATCGGCCCCGATTTCCATAATTTTGGGAAATCGGCCAATGCTTG
>JARVLU010000255.1:12540570-12555912 GCA_031762415.1 Simpsonichthys santanae
TAATTTAAAAAAAAAAAAAAAAAAAAAAAAAAAAAAAAAAAAAAAAAAAAAAAAAGGCCATAAAATTACTAGAATAAAGTTGTAGGATTATGAGAATAAAGTTGAATAAAGTCTGATTGACAGGTCGAATTGTGGATCCGACGTGTGTGTGTGTGGGGTGGGAATTAACAGCTGTAAAAACTAATAAAAAAAAAAGGCTTGTATGACTTTATTCTCATAATTTTATGTCTTTAAATTTTTATTTTTTCCTTAGCGTGACCCTAAAGCTGCGTCGTAGACCTATCACACCTCAAAGTAGTGGTTTGTTAAGGTCTTTGTTAATCTAATTCACAAATGGGCCATATTCCTGATAGGTGTGAAACTGGCTGAGTATCAGTCCTAAAGCTGCATTATAAGTTTTCGAAGGTTGAAATCTGAGACTTCCTCCTCCTCCTCTGTTTAAAGATGGTTTCTCTCTTTTTACATAAACTGCTTCCTTCACCCCATCTCAAACCATCTGTCTTCTCGTAAATGGATGTTGTAATGTTGAGTATAGCCAATTCAGGTTATGAATACCTTTGCTGCATCTAAACTTGTGCGGCCGAGGGGAAAAAAAAAAAAATACAGAAACACACAATTCCCTTACCTGACACATAAAATCTGGTATGACCCTGTGGAAGATGGAGTCTCGCAGTCCGAAGCCTTTCTCTCCGGTGCAGAGAGCCCTGAAGTTCTCTGCAGTTTTGGGGACAACGTTAGAGAAAAGCTCTATGGTGATGGTGCCCAGAGGCTGGCCGTCAGCCGCCACTGTGAGGAACACCTGAGGGTTAGTCTCTTTAGAGTGCTCTTGGACTCTGGACATCTGCGACATGACACCTGAACCGTCCTCGCTGGTTTGGCTCATACGAATTTGACATTCACAGAAGGTTTTCTTGAAGGATTCAGCGATTTCTGGAGTTTTGAACTTGGCTGCCAGCTGCTCCACAACACCTTCACCATCTAGGAAAACAAATGAAAGAATAAATAGAATGAGGAAAAACAACAGGACAGCCAGAACCTACATGGAGACACAAGCAGAGCAGAAATGAGTTTGTGTACCTGAGTAGTCTGTGGCAGTCCAGACCAGTGCACTATCCATGGCGTTCATGGGTTTAATCTTCATCGACGGGGAGATGGTGTGGTTGGCACAAACCTTCATGACCTGGTCTCTTCTCATCAGGATTCGATAAAAATGTTTGGTTGGGTGGAAGAGGATCTTGATGTCGCCTGTGCCGCGTTCCTTCCATTGGTCAAG
Organism: Simpsonichthys santanae; assembly: GCA_031762415.1. NCBI lineage: Eukaryota > Metazoa > Chordata > Actinopteri > Cyprinodontiformes > Rivulidae > Simpsonichthys > Simpsonichthys santanae. Next base: position 12,541,844 of record JARVLU010000255.1, read on the forward strand.
GTCGCGGTCCCATCGGTACAGCTTGGCTCGCTTCTTAAACAGGATTTCCTCGTCCTCCTCTCCAGACTTCGTCTCCACCTGAGAGGCACACAACACTCAAAGATGAAGTTGTCCCTTTAGTCATTCAATAACTGAATAAAGAACAAGAACAAGTACCTCAGGTAGGGATACAATAGGCTCAAAGTGAATGTCCACGTTTTTAGGAGCTTCCTCTTCATCACTTCCCTCCTTGTCGGCATCGCTTTTAGCCTCAGAGGACCCAGGAGCTCCAAAAACCATTGCACCAGCATTTACCCACGAGAAATTATCATCTACGCCAGGAGAAAAATCAGAGCATACAATCATTTTAACATATACATATACAGTATTATATGTATACATATACAGTATTAAAAACTACAGATGATGCTAAAACCAACCTTGTGTTCCAAATGTAAAGCCCTCGGTGTTTTTAGCCAAGTCAGCAAAAGAAAATCCTCCAAGAGAACTGAAGCCAAAGGCAGAAAAGTCTGCAACAATAATAATAAAAAGATTAAACACTGAATAGTTTTCTGCTTCCAATTTTGTATAAAGCAGAAAATAAGCTCAACAGCAACATGAGCTGAGCTTAAATGTAAAAAATAAATAATAAGAGCCCAGTAAAGTATAGAAGATAGAGATGATTCAGTGACACATTCACTATTTATATTTTTACAATATTTAAAAAAAATCTGTTCATAAAACACCAATAAAGTTTTTAAACAAGTCAAAAGTTCTGCTCTTTTTTCAACCAAAAAAACACCTCAGGAAAAGAGAAATCCACAAAAACATGAGCACAATATCAAGTGGAATGTTTTGCCAAATCTTATTCTAAAAGTTACAATAAGTATTGTTTTTATTTTGTTTTTCCCAACTCCCAAAATTGCCATCATGCTCCTGGAGATATCCTGATGCATGCTCAATAATCCAGGTAGAAAAATCTAAAAAAGCTAAGTCTGGTCCTCTGGACAGAGGACCAGACTTAGCTTTTTTAGACTCCTGGAGATATTTTTGGTGAGATGGTTCTTTCATTTAAAAAATAAAATAAATAAATAAAAAATAAAAAAAATAAAAAAAAAACATTCTAAGCTTTTCAGACCAAACGTGACCGTATAAACTCTGACTGTTAAACGTCCTCAGTACCTTGCCCGGTTGTTGTGGCAGATGCAGCAGCAGCATCAGTCTCAGTTGTAGTCCTGGGTTCAGTTGTAGTCCTGGGTTCAGTTGTAGTCCTGGGTTCAGTTGTAGTCCTGGGTTCTGGACTCTTCTTAGTTGACAGGTCGATGGGGAAACTGCTGCTGGGAGTTTGAGTCTCTGCTGGCTTGTCTGAGGTTTGTTCATCTGATGTAGACCTGCTACCTGAAGCCTCCGCACTGCTGGATGACGGGGCTGAGGTCAGGTCTTCTGAGGGGCTTGCAGGACTGCTAGAGGTTGGTTCAGCTCCTTTTAACTGAGCAACCTGTGAAATTAAACTCACGTTATTCAATGACAGCAGGAACGTATTCTTCTCCATGTTACCTGTGTAAAATCTGTCTATTCTTCAGAAACAAATAAAACAACAATGAACAGCTGAGATGAAGCCATTTTTTGCTGCTACGACAGTTTTAACAACCCTGATGTGGTGATGGACCAAAAGTCTGAGGGTCAGCTGTAGTATGTGGCACCAAGCTGTCAACTGCAAACACCAAATGATTTAAGTTACAAAGGATTAGATTTGCTTTAACACATCCAACTGAACTAGACTGTGATCTGGAGAATTGCTAAACCAAGTGAATATTAGCCAAAGCTTTAAACTGGCCCTGTTAGTCTTCTACCCACAGTATATCCTGTTTTTCATGTTATTACAGACAACTGAATATATTGTTGGAACCTGGAAGTTTGAGAACCAAACCAACCTTCAAGCTTTAAGTCCTGAACCGCTATGTCAACAAACTATGATATTGTTGGTAAATAAATAAATAAGATGCACCTCAGACAAAGTTTTTCAGGTGCTGTGTCTTGCTGCTTCACAGTTTGATCCTTTGGGCCTGTGAGTTTCTAATATAATCTGTAAGTTTTTAATATTTTGTGCAGCCCTAATCAAAATGCAAAACGAGGTACATGTTTGTTTTGCAGTCAGATCCTCAGGTTCCCATTTTTGGTGCCTTCATATCTCAGACATCCAACAGTCGTAGATTGATCTAACAAGGCTGAGTCAGGTCCTCTGGATGGATTCTTCTTTGTTGAAACTTTTCGTCTTTTATCCAAGACTTCTTCAATCAGAAGAATCCGTTCAGAGGACCTGACTCAACCTTGTTAGATTCATCTACCTGGATTACTGATCATGCATCAGGACAACTGTAGATTGATGTTTGTTAAAGTTGCATAAATACTAACATAAACATAAAAAAAGACAAACTGTTGAGTTGCATCTTTAATTTCCTGCTCACAGTCAGTTGCTAATGCAGTGAAAATGTAATGTCATGCTTCAGTGGTCATTTTGTTATGGATCACCAATGTTTAATCAACAGGTTATCCTTTGCTATAAAATTAGAAAAAAAAAAAACCTGTTCAACCCAGATCAAATGTTAAAGAGTGTATTTTAATTTACTCACAAAATTAAAAGTTATTTGGAAACAAGAGGTGCAGTCCCTTTTTGTTAAGATTACTCGCTCAGTTAATATTTTTATAGAATTTTAACTCCGACCACAAATATCAGCATTAGAACAGAGCTTGAATTCCTGAGGCTCATAGACAAAAACGTTACAAAAACATCTATTTTGTACATTTAAGACCCTAAATATTGTACTTGTACCACACACATCTTGCAGTTGTTGCAGTCAACAAATAGTTGCACATAAACATGTGACCTGTTCCTAGATAATATCTGCTTTCATAAGCTTGAGTTGAGCTCAAGCGCTGCTGAGTTCATACCAGGTCTTGGTGTGCTTTGCAGACCTCCGTCTCAAAGTCTTCAGGCTTGTCACCGTCAGGGTCACTGTCCGTGGTGCTCAGGCCACAGAAGAACGTGGGTGGAAGCTGGAGACTTTTTGCCTTCTCCTCCTCCTCTGGTGTTGGTTTCTTCTCCCACACAACCTGACAGTCTGGCTCTGAGAGCAGAGCACAAGCTTCGTGTGAGAGAACTGGAACATAAAATACCATCATGTTTAAACCTAGTCTGGATATTGTGAGGCACATAATTAAAACCAAAAACTTCTAATTGATGTGTTCAAGGCACCAGAAATAGCAGGTTGTTTTACACTTACCCTCACTACAAGCTGCAGCCTCAGGAGGATCAGGGTACAGTTTTCCATTCAAGGCTCTCACTGCTGACTCATAGTCCTCATCTGAAAATAAAACTAACTCAATAAATTTCACCCTTTAACCTCGCTTTACAGACAAATATTTTAAAGTATAGACTTTGTTCTATGGAAATACTCAAAATACAGTGCATGCCAACTGACTGAAGACATTACGTTTATTGTAAATATTGGCATTGCCAGTCATAAGTTAAATGGCAACAGATTTTTATTAAATAAATAAATGCACATGGTAAACATGTCATGTTCTTAGCCAAGGATGGTTTAAAAATGTTTCTGTAAATATCGGAAAAATTAAACAGTGGAACCATGATTTTTTTTTTTGTTTGTTTTCACAAGGTGGATACAGATTGTGTTAAATATGCCAAAAAGTTAAAAAAATTGAAACTATACAACTGATTATTGTGACATGTTCAAGTCGGTTGCTTAAGGAGCTCAATCAACTAGATCCATCATTTCTCGTTAGTTCCTCACCGTCTGTTTCATCGTTGCTGGTGTAGCCTGGCTCGTTTTTGTAGCAGAAGAAGGTGAGCGGCAGCAGGAGCTTTCTGGCTAAAGCCGCCTGTTCAGCAGTGGGCTCCTTGACATAAACAATCTCTACATCAGAGCTCTCATCTGACACCGGGCTGCCTCCTGCTGCATGAGGGGGGGCTGTGATGGAGAAAACAATGAAAGCAGAACATATAACACTGGATACTGCTTGGAAGTATGAAAAACCAATTTGATTTGTTATCTTGAAGTGTTAGATACACTCTCACACACAAAACAAATCTCATGCACAACAATAAATGGCATGCATGAGATTTACAAAAGTGAGAAACAACTTGAACAGCATTTTTTTTGCTGTTTTTCACAGCCTCTCTATTAGATACAGTGGAGCAACATTAACTCTCCTAAACACCTGAGATTTAGCCCTAACTAACCTCTGCTGATGTGCAGATCAGTGGCAAATGTCTTCCTGGGAAGGGAATTGCATTTCATGTCGTTGCTACACTTCCACGGCTAAAAACGGCACGTGTGACGTTTGCACAGTGCATGCCTCGATGAAGGAACATCCTCTGCTCTCAGCTCACCTTTCAGAAGGCACCCAGTTCATACGGATGCTGCTGATAGAACTGGTTTATCATAAAAGTTAAGCTAAATGAACATTTGCCCTATAGATTAAAAGGTTTGGTTACTTATTGATGGGATTGTTGAGATGAACTACCACCAAGATACTAGCAAACAAAAAAATTAAAACTCCAATACCAAAGCAATTAAAAAAAAAAAAAACTTTTTTTAAACAAAGTCTTCCAAGAAGTTTACAACTTTACACACTTTCCATCATCACTCCCTTTAAACTGCAGCTAAAGAACACACATTTATGTTTATATACAGTAGTTTTGTTAATAATTTGTTTATGCACATTGTTACATAAGTGCTACAACAAATAACATGCAACACATTAGCATTTGTTCCGTTTTCCCACTCCGTGCATCCAGGTTATTGTTTTTGTAGTAGCAGTAAGGTCAGCCAGGTGACAGCTGAGAGGTGTTAACACACGCTGCATTAATTAGAGTACCTGGGGTTTCAAATTGGCCGGTGGATGTGTTGGTCCAAAAAGCCATTGGGTTATCTTTGAAAAGCCTAAAATCCAGCCCTGAAGGATGATGGGTATTCAGGCGAAGAGAAACTAATTATGAGGCTGGTATGATAAAAATAACGCCACCATTGCTCAAATGTAAAATCTATGTTATTCTGTTTTAACTGAGTTCAAAGTACTGATTTGTAATGAATGCCTAAGAGTTCAGTACATCCATTTAAGTTGGTCACGTTTTAAAATATGAATACTGTATATACCTCATGCATTAGCACATTAACTGGCTACACAGACAGGAAATGGAAACTGTTTTTATGGCAAATTCTGCCCAGATATCCTGATGCATGCTCAGTAACTCCAGAAAAGTTGTCAGGTCCTCTGGTCAGGCTCAAAAAACAAAAACAAAAAATAGTAGAATTCTTTCATCTGAAAGACTTCATCAGTCTGAAAGATGAAACGTTTCTACAATTTTTTTTTTTTTTTTTTGCTTTCTGAACTCGTCCAGAGGACCTGACTTAACTTTTTTAAATTCTGCCCATATAATTTGGTGAGGAGTTGGTGCCAAATACAATCATTGAACAATGAGATGCAGATGGAACAAGACGGACAATAAAATGTCCACAATTTTTTCCCCATATTCAATTAAGATTAAACAACATTTCACATGAAATCTTTTATTACCTGTGCTCATCTTGAATGCAGGAGCAGCAGATGTGGGCTTGACTGAACTTTCAGCCTCTGCGGTTTTCAAACCTGATGCAGATGTTGGCGTTTCTGAGAGAGTTCTCTGAGTCCCAAAAATCTTCTGGAGGCTATCGGTGCCAAAGACAAACTTGGGGGGCGACACTACAGCCTTTAAAGGGTTAATTGGGCTCGGAGGTCCTGCTGCGCTGGGCCCAACGTCAGAAGGTGGCTCTGATCGTTCTCTTGTCGTTTCCTCTAGAACAGCGATTGCTGCTGCCCCACAAACAGCAGTGGCCGTGCTTTCAGGTGCTGCTGCTGCTGCGGTGCTTTCTTGTGGTGCAGCAGTTCGTAACGTCACAGGAGTCATCAGTTCCCCCTTCTCTTGTGCCACCTTGGCCTCTTCAAAGACCTGTTTAAACGTGTTCGCAGTTTCCTGCAGTTTGAACCTCACAGCCAGCTGCTCTATTTTACCCTCTCCTTCCTCTGCAAAGTCCAAGGCGCTCCAGACCCAGGCCTTCTCTGTCCCCTTCATGGGTTCCAACTTCATCATCTCCGTGATCCAGTGGTTAGAACAGATCTTCAGTACCTGGTCCCTCCTCATTATCAGCCTGACTCGTTTAGTGCTGTAATTCTGTAAGATTTTTAGGTCTCCGATGCCCCTTTCTTTCCATTGTTTCACTTCTTTGTCGTAGCGATACAGTTTGGCTCTGTAGCTGAACACCACCTGCTCGTTCTCCTCTCCAGTAGAGATCTCAACCAAATCAGGCAAAGGGACCACAGGTTCAAAGTACTGACCATCCCGTTCTTCGTCCTGAGTATTATCCTGCTCCTCATCTGTGCCCACTGAGACTCTGCTCAGGTTGAGCTTTGCAGGAGACTTGGAAGGGCTGATGCCAGGCTGAAAACTAAAGCTGAAGCCGCCAGTAGATTCTCCAAAGCGGAAAAGGTTCTTTCTCAAGGGACTGCTGGAAACAGGGGTAGCATAAACTGATGAATCAGTGGTATCGTCTATAGCTCCTTCTCTTAGGTCATAGTTGTCCCACTCCAAGGAAGGACCGGTGGTTTCACCATGAGGCCTGATGACAAGACCTGAAACATCACCGGAGGTTGTAACGTCTCCCTGGGTGTCGTCATCTTTGATCTTCGTTTTGTCATCTGTCAAAAACAATTTCAAGTCTTTCAAACCAGACTTCATTTCCTCTGCTTTCTTAATGAGGTGTGCTGTTCTGCCAGTGTCCACCAGTTTGTGGGGGGTTTGCAGGGGAATATCTAAGAGAAGCCGCTGGCACTCTTCAAACTTCTGCTTAAACTCTTCAGCGAGCTCTGTAGTTTTAAATTTGGCAGCCAGCTGTTCAAGCTTAGCGTCTCCATCAGAGAAGTCATTGGCCATCCAAATCCATGCTTTGTCTGAGCCTGCCAGGGGCTTAAGGTTCATGGTGGTGGTGATCCAGTGGTTGGCACAAACCTTCAGAACTTGTTCTCGTCTCATCAGTACCCTTAGCCGACCGTTGGTGTCATTTTTTAGGAATTTGAGCGTTCCCACCCCACGTTCTTTCCACTGACTGGTGGCGGTGTCAAATCTGAACAGTTTGACGCGCTGCGAGTACAGAACCTGTTCGTCTTCCTCACCAGTTACAAGGTCCACCTTCTCAGGCATCTGGACCACTGGTTCAAACTGGATATCATCATGATCCTCTGTTTTATACATCCCATCATCTTCCTGATTCTTGGAGGTTTCTGCCTTGGTGGGGGTTTCCTGTAGTGATGAGAACACCTGTTCTCCAGCTCCAGAGAAACCTTTGAAATCAGGATCTTTCGTGCCAAACTGGAAGCTCCCTCCAGAGGAGTTTGCCAAGTCTGCAAAGCTGAACGTATTACCTTTCCCAGCAATTAATGGATTCTCTTCTTTTTCTGGCTGGATCGCAGAAGATACAGACACATTTTCTTTCTCCTTATGTTTGTCAGCGATGGTTTTAAGGAGACTAGAGGCCGACCCTGATTGTGTTTGATCATCAGACGAAGCTGAGTCTTTTGTTGTGTCCTGAATGCCAAACTTGAAGCCACCAGCTGGAATGGGCATTGAGAAAGAAAAGCCTGCAGAACTTGTGGTGGTAGTAGGTGCAGCCTGAGGAGTTTCAAGCTTGAAAGAAGAATCTGAGTTTTTGTTTTCGCCGAACTGAAAAGTGCTGCTACTTCCAAAAGGCACCGTGAAGGCAGTTACAGAAGGTTGGCTTGATGCGCTCTTGGTTCCAAAGGAAAAACTGAAGGCAGATGCAGAGGAAGCAGAGCTGCTTGTGCTTTTAACATTAGGATTTGGAGCCTGACAGGCCACACATTTATCAGTAGAGGCTTTGTTTCTGACAAGACAAGTGTCACAGTCCCATTCTCCTTCCTTCATGGCAAACATTGCTGCTAAAGAGGGAGTTTTGTGTGGAGCATGGCAGGAAACACATTCGGTAGCAGATGCTTTATTTCTGACCAGGCAGGCATTGCAATCCCACTGATCGTCTTTCTTAGGAAACTCAGACCCAAATGCTGACACTGCCGGCATACTTGGTGCTACTGCAGCCCCAACGGTAGATTTTGCTGCAGGGTTTAGACTTTGACAGGCAACACATCTGTCAGCAGATGCTTCGTTTCTCACTTCACATACATCACAATCCCACTGTCCAGGCTTCTTACTGAACTGTGCACCAAATTCAGAGTCAATTACAGACACAGAAGGCTGTGCTGCAGGTGCAACTGCAGCAGGGGTAATTTGTGCTATCACAGATGTTTTAATTGCAGTTTTAGGAGCCTTGCATGAAATGCAACTGTCTGTGGAGGCTTCATTTTTTGCAGAACACTTGTTACAGGCCCACTGCTCTGGCTTTTTACCAAACTGTGATCCAAAGCCGAAAGAGAATGCACTGGTTGTTGTGTCTGCAGGTTTTGTGGAGCTGGTGCCAAATTTAAATGAGGATGGTATAGAGGCTCCAAAAGCACTAAATCCAGAAAATGTAGAACCAGAACTGCTTGGCTTTGATGAATCCGTACCAAATTTGAACGTGAATGGACTTGATTTGGTTTCCCCAGCAGCCTGAACTTCTGGCTTTGCTGAAGATTGTGGATTGGCATGTTGACAAGCCACACATTGCATATCGGTGGGTTTATTTCTTACACAGCACACGGAGCACTCCCATTCTCCTTCTTTGAGTGCAAACTGGGCTGCTAGTGACTTCGAGGCCTTGGAACTTTCCTTTTTCTCTTGTGGAGTTTGTTTTTCAGGTGATAGGGTAACAACCCTCTGGGCTTCCTCAAACTTCGATTTGAAAAGAGCAGCCTCGTCTACTGTTTTGAAGCGAATGGCCAGTTGTTCCGGTTTAGGCTCTTCATCTGCATAATCAATGGCATTCCACACCCAGGATTTGTCAGAGCCAGCATTTGGTTTCAGCAGCATGTCAGCAGTGATGTAGTGATTTGCACAGATCTTAAGAACTTGTTCCCTTCTCATCAAGAGGCGGACTTTCCTATTAGCGTTGTGCTTCAAGATTTTAACGTTGCCAATGCCTCGTTCTTTCCACTCTTTTGTGTCCGTGTCAAATCGATACAACTTTGCCCTGTTGCAAAATATTTCCTCCTCCTCTTCCTCACCCGTTTTCACATCTACTTTGTCAGGAAGAGGTACAATGGGTTCAAAGTGAGGACCATCCTCATCTTCCTCACGTGTGCTATCATGGTCACTCTCAGGCGGTTTTTCCTGCTCCTTACTCTTGCCGAGGCCAAACACCGGTTTGGTAACATCGCCAAATTTAAATGGCTGCTCCACCTTTCCAAAAAGGTTTCCAGTGTTTTGTGTGGAATCAATGAACGAGAAGCTGGTGACATTTTTATGGCCAAAGGTGAAGATGTTAGTTTGGCTGGACGCCTGCTCCTGGGCTGGGGGCTTTTCTGGAACTGCATCAGCTTTTGAGGGAATGTCTGATGTGAGTAGTCCAAGCAAACTCTCGCTGTGCTTAACTTGAGAAGCTGAGAAAGTGAAATCTCCATCATTGGATTTAAAATTGGAGTTAAATTTAAAAGCGGTTGAAGGTGTAGACTGGGCAGCTGGTCTTGCACCAAAACTGGATACCGTGGGAACTTCAGAAGGAGCCTGCTGGTTGAAGGAAAGCTTTCCAAAGTCCACAGACTTCCCCTCGACACTCTTTGGTGGTTGAATAGGGACTACAGCTGGCTGGGTGAAGTAACCTGGTTCAGGCAGAGACGGGTTAGTGGTTTGTTGGGAAACACTCTGGCCATAATAATCTTCACTGTATGGGGAAAGAAGGCTTGTGGCTGGTGATTCAAATCGTAGAGGGGCACCAAACGCTTGCTCTTGTGGAGGGTAGATGCAAGCTGGGGCTGTCTGCAATGGAGGTGTGTGAGTGGGTGGCTGGTAGGAATACATGTGCTGTTGGGGTGGCATACGGTTCACACCATACAATAAACCCTGTGTAAACAAAAAAACAAATAAATACCGTTCAACAGTCTAAACAACTTTGTTTCTATAAACCAGTAATAGAGGATAAGAATTACCTTGGTCGGGGTTACATTTGCTGCTGTGCGCAAAAGATACTGAGAGTTATAAGCTGGAGATTGGTTGTAATACAGAGAGGGACCTGTAGTGGCAACTTCAGAAAGAGGAAAGCAGGTAAATAAACTGTTGGAAGTATATATTTGACGATGTTTTAGATGTGAAAGACTCACCTGTTAGAGGGGCTCCATGATAGGATTGGACAGGGGTAAAAGAATCCTGCAAGCCTTCTGCCCTGTAGCCTTCCCCAAATAACTTGTGATGAGGAGAGCCTGCGTTCATTGAAGCGTTGTGTTTCAGATCATGAACCTCATTCTGCAAAACAGTAGCGTAATGAATAAATACAGTAACAAACAAGTTATCTAGAGCTGATTATTGACTGAAGGCTCATCCACATGGAGAATGATGCAAATGAAACAAACTACGACAACTAGAAGCAACAAGCATGAGCTGTGTTCTCAAACAACCCCAAAATAGACTCAAAAGTCCTCCTACTGCTGTACATTGCACAGAAAAGACTGGGACGAGCAAATTTGACAAATAAATCGTAATCTTAGCTTAACAATATCTTGGCACTGAGACGAGGCAATTTTTCTACCAATTAACTTACAAAAGAGAAGTAGAAACAGGACAAATATAATAATTATAAAGCAGGGAACATAATTTAGTTTTGATTTTGACCAACAAAAAGAGCTTGAAACATCCTTGGTGGTAGTATGTGGGTCAACAGTTTACAAAACAATTTTCTTTAAATAAATACATCAGTTGTAATAATTTATAAAACATAGTTCTGTAGTTTTGTTACAGACAGTGGGTGAACGGGCTTCAAAAGCAGCTGAAAAGCTGGTAAAATTCAGACAAGTCATGTAACTGAAATGCTTAATCTCTAATCCTGACCTTGAGAGCTTCAACCTGCTGACAGAGCATCTGAAGGAGACTTTTCTGGTCCTCAACCCAATGAGGTGGGGTCTTTGGTGAAATCTAAAAAAACGTAATGAAACTCAAGATTTATGAGCTGTGATAAACACACTGAGAAACAAATCTAAATATTATCCCATAATATGAATTCACCAGTCTTTTAGAAGGAGAAATGATGCTTTTGTTTGGAGAAGGAGTAGAAAACTTGATGTGGGAAATGGCTGCACTGATTTCTGTGGGATGAGCCGGGCTGGAGTGAGCGAGTGCTCTTTGACGCTCCATCTCTTTCTCATGCTCTTCATCCATGTCCTCCCCAGTCTCCCCGAGTTGCTGGTTTACATCATTCAGGAGGTCCACCACCTCCTCCATGGACACAGGAAGCTGGGATACAAAAATAAAGATTACTACAACTGCAGGGTTCAAACCAAGAAGTAAAAACATGAGGTAAAGTTGCCCAAAGTGTAATTAAAATGCCAAATCAAACATAGGAACTAACCTTATCTAGATCATCTGCATTGGCATTGTAGATCTTTGACAGATAGTTCCTGAACTTTCTTAGGAAAGTTATACACTTGTCTTGGGTCTCTTCTACTCCATTGCTCGCCTCTTCTGCCAGCCGCTGATAGATCTGCAAAAAACAAAAATAAAAAAAAAAAAATAAATAAAAAAAAAAATGAAAAAATAAAAAAATATTCAAAATATTTAAAAAAAAAAAAAAAAAAAACAGCATGACATTCAAAGCCTGAACCAAGTTAATATTGAATATTCTGTGAAATGTCTGCAAAGTGCAAACTCCCAGTATACAGGACATGACACACCCAAACAATGACAAGAAAAGGCCCCTGCTGTGTCTCCTTATGTTGAAGGCAGCTCATTATTTTCCAGTTTTTATTATAGTTACTGCTCAATTAGGCATGTTTAATTAGTTTTATTTATTTATTTATTGCTGCAAGTCGATAATTTTTGTCCAACATAAAGGTCTTCTCCCACTTACAATATGCTGCAGAACTCTTTTTTTTTTTTAAATAGCCTTATCTTGTTTAAGTTTTTTCCTTCTTTGAAACAGAATCACCTGAACAATCCTGAACTGTAAGTCAACACAGCTAACATCACATCACCACACACAGCTCATTCACTACACAGAACTAAGAGCTAATCAGTGTTCTCTCAATCACTGACAGATCTGATGCAGATCAAACAATATTCTGCTGTAAAATAAAAGATCTTTAGACTCTTAGATGATGCAGGTCAGACCAAAAAGACAAAATGTTTAAAAACCATGTTTAGAACAATGCTGCTGAGGCTGTTTTGTGACAATAAGTGACAGCTGCACCTTTAGAGTAAAAGCAAATGGGCAAAAAAATAAATAAATAAAAAAATAATAATTAAAAAACAGTAAATAATAATAATAAAAAAAAATCTAGACATCAAATACCTTTAAAAGATAACAGAAAAAAAAAAAAAACTATTTATGAATTAGAATGGTGACAGAGGAGTTTTAAGTGGTTATAATTTACCTGTGCCAAATGCCAGGAGGAGGACAGGTTACTGATGCTTTCCAAAGTGGCAATGGCCTCCTCAGTTCTGCCTTCTATATCCAGGAGAACAGCGTATGCTATTTTGGCTTCCTCTTCCAAACCTTTCACAGCAGAAATCTGGAAACACACAAGCACAAAAATAATTTAAAAGCCAAACATGGCAATTGAAAAATGCTATAAAAAATAAAAAAAGAAGTATAATAACCTGAATATCCTTGGAGCGAAAGTGTAAGAAGAGAGGGTCAAGAGGCTCTGGTATACTCCTTCTGTTTTTAATTAGTTCCAGCTGAGGCAAAACAACTCTCCAGTAGTGAACACTGCGGCCGATGTACTCCTTCTGGTCATAATACGAGTTCATTCCATCTCCCTGTGTTATTAAACATACAGATGTCATAAAGAAGGTAATTCTGTCCATATGGCTTATGATACTCATTTGACACAAACCACTTCCTCAGTTACAAATCCCATCATAAACAGGAAAGACATTGCCAAGGAAGCAGCACTTGTGGCTGTTTAGACATTTTAAATGTAATCCTGCTAAGCAGCTGCAGACTAAGCAACAGCAAGAAGCAGGTGTGAAGACAGGAGGGTCTGCAGAGCTTTTGGCAGTGTTCCCTACATGCTGTTCAGTTGGCTGTGCAGCATGTCAGAGTGTAAACGACTGCCAGTTTCATAAATGACGCAAACAAGCCAGAGAAGAGATTAGTGTTTTAAATGCACAAAGTCCATCTTCATAAAATATGCTTATACTGTAATTGTCTCATTGAGAAATTTGCTCTTAATAATGTTGTAGAATTAAAATATTTTGACAAACTCTAAACTATGTTTTCAGAAACTGATCCAGCGCTTCAGAGCTTTTAGTTGACTAACTATGTTTACCATTTCTGGAAACATACAAAGCTTGAGCATCTGTGTGTGTGTATACCGTCTGGCTGAGAGTCCGAGCCCAGTGGATGGCCAGCGCCGGTTGTAGCCCGTGCTTCTCTCCAGCCCTCAGAGTGCTCAGTCCATGCAGCACAATCATTCGCAGCTTGGCCGACGTACCAGGACTGAAAGAGAAAAAAACACAAAAACCTACAATTATTGCGTCTACAGTATATTAATTACAGGAAAAAATAAAGGTCATAAAAATATAAATTTTACTGGTCTTTTGGGGTAATTTTTAAAATACTGTATATTTCAAACACAAACTTAAGACTTTCAATAAACTAGGCTCCTATTCTACAGTATATAAACTGATTCAAATGTTAAGAACCCACATTAAACGTCATCAAGCACTGACTGATATTCACAAACACTGCTACAAATGAAGTGTGTGCATTTTATTTTGATACTAGGACCTATAAAACTTAGTAAGAAGTATAAATATATACCGGTAATCGCATTTATATAATCCAAATACACGTACAGGTTGTCCCCGGTTTACGGCGGACTTGCTTTACGGCGTTTCGCGTATACGGCCGTCGCGCCCCAGTGACGTC
>JARVLU010000255.1:12562195-12579223 GCA_031762415.1 Simpsonichthys santanae
TTTTTTTTTTTTTGACCTGCTAATATTTTTTTCATTATGAGCAACTGTTTGCAGTATGGACAACAATCTGGCCTGTTTCTGGATTTGTTAATCAGATAAGGTCATCTCAGCTGTACATGTTCACAAACTCTGGGGAAGTTAAAATGTTCTGTGACACTGGAATGGATCATCATCTAGCCTGGATGAGTAGCACTCCATCCATCCATCCATTCATCCATCCATCCTTTATCTTTACTTGCTTCTTCCTTTTTGGACCGTGGGGTTCACTTGTGCAAATATCCAGATATCAATGTGCGAGAGGTGGGAGACACCATGGACAGATTGCAAGTCTATCACTGGGACACATAGAGACAAACAAGACAAACAGCCAATCACACTCTCACTAGAGCTGGTATTTCTAACCCAAACCCGGAGTCTGGCTCAACCTGGATTAGGGCTGGTCCGAGCCATAATAATCTGCTTAATGTGCGGGCCGGCCCAGTGTTGGGCTTTTGATTGTGTCAGCGGACTTGTGCGTCTGACGATGCAATGATATGGCAACATGGTCACCAGCAGAACACAGCTATTTTGACCGTGCACTGACCGGCCTTGAAAATAGTGAAAAAAGTTCAGTTAAGCTTCAGGTGGTACTATAGTGCCTGGCAGTGAGTCATCAAAGCCCAAATGGACGTAAATTTAGCTGCTGCACTCAGCGATGACCAAAACAGGTGAGATCCCAAAATATCTGACATGTCAGAGCAGGGTCCATGTCTGAATAATGAAGAATGCAGGCAGAAGCAGAGATTTAATGTGCTTTGATGGCCATGAAGGGACAAACACCCCCTCAGCTCCAATTTTCTGCCCCCTTACCTGTGCACGTCTGCCAACTGTTAATAACGATATAAGCAGTCGGGGGGGATTCGGGTTCTGACTGTTAATTCATCTGGTCGGTTGGGTTTGGAGATGGGCTAGGGCTGGGGGGAGTCAGATTTTTTGGGCCCAAATGCAACTTTAATTCTCACTCACACCTAGGGACAATTTAGAGTTACCAATCAGCCTAACATGCATGTTTTTGGTCTGTGGGAAGAAACCAGAGTACCCAGAGAAAATCCACGCACGCACAAAGAGAACATGCAAACTCCATCCAGAAAGGTCCCCGGACCAGGATTTGAACTGAGGACCTGCTCGCTGAGAGGCAGCAGCTCTACCAGTTGTGCCACCGTGCTGCCCAGATATATGCAAAACAATTATATTATAATGTGGTGTGTTGCTACTTTCGATGAAAAAAACAAAACAAAACACTATGCACAGCTAATTTTGAAATACTTTATTTAAATAAGCTAACAGAAAAACAAACAAACAAAAAAAACCTTTCAGTTCAAGTTCTGAACATGCACTTTGATGTATTATGATGAAAATAATATACATTCACAAATATTGCCAAGATTTAAAAAAAAAAAAATACGATAACAGAAGAGTATATTTGTAAATTGCAAAAATTATAGTGTTGCTGAAGCTTGTACAAGAGAAATGTTGTGATTTTAGTGCTGAAATGCAGTATGAAAACAAACGTTTTGCGTATATAAAATTGTGGAATGTGCTTTGCTGAAGCAATAAAATAGGCATTGCATGATAAAATACAGTGCACACACATTGCTTTGACATAAGAACATTTGACTTATTTTACTAACACTTGCACTTCTTTAAGAGGATCACCTTTTTTGGATTACTAACAACTAATGTTCTAACAGCAGACACCACTCATATTCGATCTCTGCAACACACATATATAACAACATAAATAAAATCATGTCAGTGTGAAGCTTATTGAGTTTATACTCAACTGCACTGGACCATATTTATTAGGGATGCACAATATTGAATTTTTGGCCAATATCCGATATGTCAATATGTTAAAACTTATTTGGCCGATAACCGATACCAACACCTCCCCACCCCAGACCTACTTACAGAGACTACATAGCTTTCTCTGCTGTGGAATTAAAATACATTATTCTGCAAAGTCTTTGTCAGTTTGACCTGCTACCAAATGCAGATGCAAAATAAGGGGCTGAAAATGATGCAACACTTCAACTTGGACTATGTTTAATGTCAAATGTATTCGTGACATTTACTCTCTCGAACACAACAACACTTAAAAAATCATACAAAAACAGCACCTTATACACACACAAAAGCGTTTTTTTCATATCAGTGAGTTATTTGGACGAAATGTTCAATATTTAACTTTATCGCTAATATCGTCTGGTACTGATACCATGCCTATAATAATGTGCATCCCTAATATTTATGCTTTTCTGTCTCTTTTTATGAACTCAGTGTGAATAAGCATAGTTAAAAAAAAATGCAAAACTTGGATAACGTTAAAGGAAATACGAGTTCTGGCAAATACTGTAAGGAGGCACTAAGACTGCTGCCAGAGATACTGCTGCAATTTTACAGACCACAACTATTTTCCACCATAAAAACAAACATTCATTTTACATATAAAGATAAATATGGGCAAACAAGCATTCTTGAGTACATACATATTTAATACAACTTATCTCATACAACTTTTTTTTTCTTTTTTACTAAATACAGAAACATCAGTAACATCATTCAAACAGAAGAGAGATTTCTCCTGTTGGCAAACTGTTGAACATGTCAAAACATCTTTAAAGACATATTTCCAAATGTTTCCTAAAGTTTGTTTTTAAGTACAGGACCACTCTCACATGTACTATACTGTATGTATTTAGCAGTGAAACAAGCAAGTATATATATAAAAACATAAACAGTGCAGCTTTCAGGCAATAAGGCACTAACAGGTGAAGCAACCAACAATCTGACTGTTAGTTTCAGGAACCAAAGATCCAGATTCAGCACTTTCTAGGTGTGAATACAAGAGTTACAAGTAGCGTGCTTCATTACAGTAACCAATCTAAATGTAGTATGAAAAGGCCATTTCTATCTTGGGTGATTCTTGAAGGTGGACAGAACTGGCTGCCTCACTGTTTCCTCTCCTCCATCGACACAGCTGTGTGTTCACTTCCTCGCAGCAGCTTCGGACAGCTTCTTCAGCCTCTTCTTCAGCTCCAAGGGGAACTTCTCATAGCACTTCTTACACACCGGCTTCATGTCAAACTCCACAAACTTGTTCCTGAGGTGGAAAGAAAATCTCAGTTGTCAATTAAGCCATCTGGTGGTATAAAGAAGGGGACTGTTGCTGCTTTATGGCTGCAATTTATTACACTCAGTCATACCTTTTGTAGTTTTATAAGCCTGCCTATATCTACTGCAGCATTCATGTAAGATAGGACTGTAGTCACAACAATGAAGCGAGGAATGCTGTTCATGTTTTTCTCTACATTTTTTAATTTAACTACTTCTGCATACATTGTGCTTGTCATGCATTTCTGACCTTTTTTATTACTTATACATGAGTACGTTTGATAGTACTGAGGGATTTACTACAATTTCACAAATGAAAGTTTCACAGGACCAGTTGAGCAACTACGTACATACTGTATGTCTGCAACTTTTACAACTCCAAAGAGTCAATTTTGACCCCTCTCTAACCAATAAAAGTTGTCTAGAGCAGTGGTTCTCAAACTGAGGTCCCCGGACCCCTGGGGGTCCATGAGCTGGTGCTTGGGGGTCCGCAAAAAATACATATTTTTTTACAAGCATGTAGATGATTAACAACCCTTTAGAATACACCAAAATGCAGGAAATCAAACACACGTTATTTAAAAATTTCTGGGGAGGACCACTAGACCCCCTCCCCCCACCCACTATTTGCATTTTGTCATTGATCAGTTTACAAATCAATCCCTGTTACTTGGTATGAATACTGCTGCTATGAGTGTTCTGTAATTATTTGAAGAAGTGGCAATACATTTATTATGTTCATTATCTGAATAGGTAAAGGTTTAAGGTGGATTTTGATCCTGTTAATTTTCTCAAAACTATCATTTTTGGAACTTGAAATAAAAATAAAAAAAAAATTGGTATTTAAGTGTGTCTTGAATGAAAAAAATCCCGTGTTTAAAAGTATAAAAATTGTATTAAAACTATTAAAGAACAGAACATAAGTACAAAGTATTTATGTTACATAAATATTTCTATTGCATTAAAGAAACAAATTATATAATAAACATGAGGGTTGTGAAGAGGTCCCTGAAACTTTTTCTCCCCTGTAAGGGGTCCTTGAACCCAAAAAGTTTGAGAACCTCTGGTCTAGAGACACTAAATTAAATTAAATAGAAAAATACATGTTTTGTGTAGCCCTATCTTGTTTAAATAAACTAAACACCAAGGTTTCCAGGTTGATTTCAGTTTATTCGTCTACTAAAAAGGACTAATCTAACATGCCCACTTTGTGTTCTTGCTTGTGTTGCTCAGAAATACATATAAAAGTGATAAAACGAGCCTTTCTTAGTGTCATTAAATGTTCCAAATGACTTCAAGTCAAAGCAAAAGCTCCTGCAAAAAGGCTGAAGAGCTGCAGGTTGCAGATTTAGAACCCCTGAAACAGTATTTTTCAAAACAGACATTATAGTGAGCTCTGACATAGCTCTACACAAAAACAAACATTTTTAATTCCTTCCAATGCTGGCACACGTACTTTAAACCCCCGTCTTAATGACATTCCCTTTCAAAGCATGTATACAGTACAAGGACCAGGCCACGCGTCCTACTCGGTGGAAATGTTGGATTTGTTCAGCTGAGCTGCCGGATGTGATTACAGCTTTCCTCCTTAAACCAGACAAAGTGGGCAACCAAAGAAACAAAGCCTTCCCTTTAGCATGTGATTGATCTGATTTTTGTGTTTGCTTAGCAAATCAAAATCTTAGGTTCCTGCTCAGACGTGTTCAAAAGCTGAGAATGTTATTGGCCTTTGGTCACTTAAACACATCGTTAGTTTGTGTTCACCAGCTAAATATTTGCTCTTTCGATGATAGAAAACACAATCTGTTCTAAAAACACAAAGAGGCAACGAGAAGCTGAAAACTGACCAAATGGAGGACAGCTGAAGTGAGGAGGAAAGGGGGGAAAGAGAAGATCACAGACACATGGGTATCAACGGTTTCTTCTTCTTCTCTTTTGAATCGCGTTCGCGTTTCGCCAGCCGGCGTTTCATATCATCAGGGAGGCGTTCATAGCAGTGTTTACACACCGGCTTCAGATCCACCTCCACAAACTTATCTCTGATAGAGCAGAGAGATGGAGAGGGGCAGGAAAGAGAGGGGGGGAAATGACAGGAGGACGAGAAAGCAGTGGGGGAAAACAAAAAACAAGCGTTTTATAATTTAAATAGAGGCAATAAAAATGGAGAAGTGGGAGGAAAAAAACACAGAGACACAAGAATAAGAGAAAAGAGAGAAATGAGGAAAAACAGCAGCAAAAAGTCTCAAATGCAAGGCGGATGTGAAAGAGATGCGTGACAGAGCAGACAAAATAACCTGCGATGTATGGTGGGAATTTCAAAGAACCGGTATATACATTATACACTGTATTTTCCGGAGTATAAGTCACAGTTTTTGTATATGATTTTTTTCCATATTCATAACAAGATATTTGATTGATGCTTTAAATTTCGAAGAACTGCAACAGCGAGTCCTCCCGTGCGTGCTCGCTTCACTCAGCTGCTGCAGGCGGAGGAACACTAGAGAGCTAGTGGCTCCGGCCGTGATGGATGGATGGCGCTGTGCCACTCAGGCAAAGTGAAGCTTTTTTGACCATTAAATAAACACAGGAGAAATGCGACGGGTCAGCCATGATGCATAATAAATGCGACTTATACGCCAAAGTGATTTGTATATATTTTTTTCCTCTTCAAGATGCTTTTTATTTTTGACTGATGCGACTTATATGCCAGAAAATACGGTACTTAATACTTAATGCTTTTAAAATAAGCTAATATGACAGAGGTTTTTTTTTTTTTTGTGGTGTATATTCAAATTAAAAAAAAAAATCACTGCTCACCTATCTACTACACTTCAACCAGTAAAAGTGGAGTTTGTTTTTCTGGATTATATGTAAAAACGTCCAAGAACGTTTTAAATACGCATTAGAACTGGGTGTCTCTGTGACTTTGGATCCCACAACACGCTGCCACTTACTTGAGAGTGAGCTTGGTGTTACAGGTGGAGCAGGCAAAGCAGTTGACACACCAGGCCTTGTTAAGAGCAGACACCACTGAAAACAAAACAGAGGGGAATAATCACAAAAACAGTTTTGCCGATTTAATTAAGTTCTTAATTGTAAAGTCTTGAAATATCAACGTAGATTTCAAAATGGCTACAATAAGTTGTTTTTTTTTTTAAGAATGAGCGTCCTCACCGTCTCCTTCAATAACACGATTGCAGTGGTAGCAAACATCTCCGAACAGCTGAGTGAGAAGACGGTAAGAGAAACAGAAGATTAGACGCAGAACAACACTTTTACTTCACTTCAGCTTTTATCACGTCTCACACATGCTGTTTCCAGACTCTTTGGGGACAAACACAAGCTGCTAAAACAACCTGTAAATACAGCTGGAATCAAAGGATTTACTATAAACGATGCTACTTGCTGTTTTATATCTTCACTAATTATAATATTTATATAAATTAATGAGAATAAATGTAAATGGTTTAGAAAATATCGGGACTGTGTTGTGACTATTATATCCCAATTACCCATATACATTAGTATGATGTCTGTTGCTCCACATCCTCCCTCCCCATGAGTGAGTTACCTGGTTGTAATGCGTTTCGCAGTAGGCCAGGCCCTTGCGCTCGTAGTGGCGGTGTCCCAGGAAGGGTTTCTCACACTTAGCACACACAAAATGCTGCAAGCAAACCCAAAGCCAAGCACACACACACATGGTTAGAACAGCCGTCAAGTCAGTGGATCAACACACTCAGATGGCGTTAAGGTCAGCTCGGACGTTATCAGGCCGGAGCAAAACCAGACCAGGTCCACCCAGGACGTCCTGCTGCTGCGTCCATACAGAGAGAGGAGAGTGTGGAGAAATGTGACCGAGAAATGGTCACGAGAGGATTTCAATGGTTTGGACAAAAATAAATAAATAAATAAATAAATAAATAAATTGTAATTGCGTTTATATTTGAAGAGATAATATTGAGAAATGCTGAGATAATGTGGACTATTTAAAGTAGACATTTATGAAGGGGAAATCTGAATAGGTATTTTTAAATGTGGCAAGTTTTATTTTTAAAATAAAACAAACTGAAAACAACATTCTTCAATTTTTAAATCATAAATGTTATCAGGGCTTGAGGAATTAATGGTAAATAATAAACAATGATGTATGAAAGTAGCTTTAATTTTAGACATTTTGTGTTGTACGGTACTTAAAAATCTAAATGTTATGATCAGATGATGGAAATTTGGTTCAAGACATGTTCTGACTTCCCATCAATTATCTAACCCACAAACTTTATAATACAAAGACAAACTGGTAAGATTAGCACAAACTACTGCAATCCCTGTATGGAGACCAGTGGATGGTAGTCGGGGTGGGGGGTGGGGGGGGACAAGCAGCATCAACTCGTCTTTAATCTCCTCACCATATCAAAGTGTCTTTCACAATAAGCGTGACCACCTCGCTCGTAAAACGGGTGGCCCTGAAAGGGACGCTCACACACAGTGCACACATGGTGCTACAAGTAAAACAGAAAAACAGACTTTAAATGTGAACATCTTACAAGAATACAAAAGAGAAAAAAAAAAGGGGAAAGAAAGTTAATGGAGGAATGATAAAGGGCTCTGAACCTGAGATGAAGTACAAGTCACAAACAGTGTGGCTCTTTTTAAAGGTGGGGTGGGGGGATGTAAACAATGAAATGCACGAGAAAGTAAACAACACCCTAAGAATATGCAATCCACCAAAGAGCTTTTTAAGTCTTAACTGCATCCATCCTGTGTATGTAGACAAAGTCAAAACAGTGACGCATCAAACACAACATTTTCAATCCATTATTTAAGATGTAAATGAATCCAGACACAACATAACAGCAGATTTTCAGTAAAAAAAAAAAAAAAAAATTGCACCTCGACGTGCCACTGCTTGCCCATAGCGTTGACCACGCGGCCCTCGATGGGTCGCCTACAGGCCCCGCAAATGGGGACGCCCATCTTGTCGTGGCAGGGTAGACAGTAGAGCTCCCCCTTCAGCTCCCTGGCATCAGCCGTCAGCTCCTTTCTGCAGGGATCCAGATGCAAGTTAGCACTGATAACTCTATAACTAAAAGTGTTTAACTATAGTTAAAAGTAACATGTTATTTATGGATGATGAACATGTTTGAAAAAAAAAACATTTAAGAAGTAATTGAAAACTATCACAAGATATTTATGAGATTATTTTCTAATAGTATTTGTAGATAAATGTCCCAAATTTCGGGCTGCTGTTGTTACACCGTATTGTTTAACATTATTAGCGTTTGGCGTATTTCTTAGATCTTTAAGCGTATCGTTTGGCGTTTGTTTAGTGTATATCTTAGATCCGTATACGTATACAATTTATTTTTATACTTTATATTTTGCTATTCCTGGGTGTAACTGGGGAACTGTATACATAATTTTGTTCCACCTCATGTACCACATGCGATGGAAACGACAATAAAGTTGACAAACAAATATGGGCTAACAAATGTGTCCACAAGAGGGCGCTTTTACACTTTGGGTTCATTGTTTTAAGGCAGAACAAAAACAGCTTTCTATAAAAACCACATATTCATTCAACCTTTATTTAGGCAGGTTATATGACGTAAGAACTAGTTTATTGTATAAAAAAAAACAAGATGAATACTAAGACTAAAACCAAATATCATTCAGCCATTAAAAATAAAAAAGTATTTTAATGTACTTTGACTGTGAAACAATTCAAGTTACCTTTCTTTGTAAAGATTTTTAGTAAGTCTCAAGACGAAGTGTGTCCGGGCTCATTTTTGCACTCAGCTGTCTCGCTTGTTCTGTGTTTCCACTTATTGCTGATCAGACATGTGCACGTGTTTACCCGCAGTTGTTGCAGTTGAAGTGATCGGGGTGATAGGGATCATTCTTGAACAGCAGAGGTCGTTCCTCAATGATGGCATGGCACTTCTGGCAGATGTACTTCCCGAGCCCTCGAGCTTTTTCTCTGTTGTGACACGGACGACACAAGTGCCTGATAGGAGAAACAGAAGCAGAGGATTTAAAAAAACATTATGATTAAAAAAAAAACCTTAATGTCTTGTATAAAATGTTGGATGCGACGCTTCTAACCGTCCGGCGTTTTTAACAAATCCAACATCTGCAAGCACGGCCTGGCAGATATCGCAGCAGAAACATTCCGGGTGCCAGCTGTTGTTCATCGCCTTGATCACGCGTCCAATAATGAACTCACCTGAGAGACACATCAGTTTGATCATAAATTGTACAAAGTACACTAAAAGAGACTCCTGCTTCCATCCTTTTATAAGTCGTGAAGAAAACTGGATGTACTCACCACACTGGTGGCAGCAAGGGGCAAACAGCATCTGGAAGTCATGTTCACAGTACTTCCTGCCTTCAAACTGTCAAAACAACAAACATATGTAATATGTATGTAAATATATATACTTATTGAGACAAGGACATGAAAAAGTTTTTTTTTTATGCCTTACAACTTTTTTCTGCTAGTTTCAGCTTTCTCTGCTATTTCAGCTACTTTTTATCTGTCTTGTGCTAATTTTAGTTTTTCAACTAATTCCACATTATTTTAGCTAATTTCAACTTGTTCTGCGTTCTTATAGAAGTTTTAGCTTCTTTCTGCCTTTTCAGCTACCTTTCAGTTTTTTTTGTTGCTAATTTCAGCTTTTTTTTAGCTAATATATCTACCAGTAATTTTGTAACTAATTTCTGCTAATTTAAACCTAAATCAGCAAATATGTGTTCTTTCCACTTTCTTCTGCTAACTTAGGCTTGTTCCTCCATTTCAGCATGTTTTAGCTCATTTCAGCTGTTTTTCAGCAAGTTCTTCAGCAATAAACATTCACACTGCATTTTCCCAATGCAATAGCCCTAGTTTACTTTGTGTTGACAAAGTGCAAATACTAGTGTATTCGTGTATTTTTAGTTGGTGTTTTTCTTAGTTCACATCTTAGATCTTAGTAATGTTTTTCTTTTACATTTTATTGTTGGATGTAACTGGGACCCTGTGTACATAATTTCGTTTCATCACATGTACCACATGTGGTGCAAATGACAATAAAGACTCTCTGACTCTGACTCTCTGACTCTGATATGGAAAATAACGGAAGCATCATCTATGACATCATCATCTGACTTACGGAGCTTCAGTCTAACCCTATGGTTGTTTGAAGCAAAGTTGGAAGCTACCTGAAAAACATTAAACTTTGAACATAATGGAGATCTGTCACATTTAATCAAGAGTTAGTCATAATCTTGTCCAACCTTAATCATTTTCACTCATTTTATTCAAAGAACAGCAAGCATGAGCACAACAAACATTTGATGTACTTATTTAATGTCCACCAATGTTATAAACCTGAGCTACAAGAAATACACTGAAAACCTTTATCATCTTGTAATCTTTACATGATTTTACACACATGCCCCTATAGGACGGCAATTATATACATTTTCTTAGAACAGGATTTATAAAGAAGTAGCAGTGTTTAAAAAACAGCATCTTTTGGGCAACAAAACAAATGCAAAAGTGGATCGTTTTTTCCAAAATAGCTTTAAACTCAGTGAAAGCTACTTCTGCTTAATCGTCAATACTGATCACATTCAGATGACTTTATTTAGAGCAACGTGCACAGCAAGGAAGAAAAACATCCTCATCTATAATGTTTATTGATCAGAACAGTAACAGTGCACTCTCTTTGATAAATATTAAAAGCCTCCGTTCCTCTAGAGTCTGAGAAACGTTTTGTCTTGCTTCAAGGCCAATGAAGGGACCATTTATTGGAAGAAGGCATCTAATGATTCAATGCTACATTACGGTTAGTCTTTATTTACCTTAACTGGAAGAAGTGGACAGTGACTGGATGTGTGTTGTGTTGCACATGGATCTCTCTATTACAAGACAGCCCACCAGTTTGTCTTTGCAGAGCAACTTTTGTGTTAATTGATTAAAATATTCTGTAAATGAATATATTTAGTCATATTTGTTTCATACAAACTGTGTGTGTTGCTATGCAAGTGTAAAGAGCAGGTTCAACTAAAAAGTGTTTATTAGCATCTATCGCCTTCAAGGTTTAAAATCACCACATTACGCATTTTATTCATATTACTTTATAAAATGAATACTTGTTACCTCGTAGAAGAGTCCTTCTGGGAACTGCTGGAAGCACTGAGCGCAAACGAAGCACTGCTCGTGGTAAAGTTCCCCGTTGCTGTTCACTATCTTCTCAGCCGGGGCGAAGCCGCTCTTGCAGCGCTCACACATGGCGCTGGCCAGAGCGTTAGCCATGTTGCTGAGGAGGAAACATAAACAGGATGAGTGTCCTGAAATCATAAAAGTGAAATAAAATAGGTGTATTTGGAAGAGGAATGGTTTGTTAACATTTAGCTTTTCTTGAATCAGTTTAGCTGACAACACTTTTAGATGATTTAAGTTATCTGAAAACCCATACGAACGCAGGGATTGATTTCATATTTTCCAGATGCGCTGAACTTTAGACCTTGGAATCTAAAACAACAACAACACGGGTCAAATCAGTCCACTGAAATCAGTATTTTAGAACTTGTTATTCCATTTCTCACATCGTGATAACAGCTGGTAGATTTT
Source organism: Simpsonichthys santanae (assembly GCA_031762415.1). NCBI lineage: Eukaryota > Metazoa > Chordata > Actinopteri > Cyprinodontiformes > Rivulidae > Simpsonichthys > Simpsonichthys santanae. Next base: position 12,573,963 of record JARVLU010000255.1, read on the forward strand.
CTCGGTGAAAGGAGACAGAACAGAGGGAAAATGTGATGCAAGAGGTTATCAGTACAAAAACAATCTCATTTCCAGGTTTACTTTGGCTCTGGTTATCAGGGTGTGGGGATAAGTGAGGTGTAAAATCTCCATGTTGTTCATGAAGACTACTTTTAATCTCGCCACATGTTCTGAGTGCATAAACACGATTTATTAGGAATTTAAACAAAAACAACAAGTAAGCCAAATGTCTTGAAAGGAAAACTAGAAACATGAGGTTGGAATAATATTAATCTGATCTAATCTTTTCATTAGATATCTCAGTGCAAAACAGAGCTGTAATGAAAACCTGACAAACATTATGAACCAGAAAATTTTTTGATAAATTAAAGAAATGCCAAACAAAGTTATTTATTAATACCTATATTTAGTCTTAAACCTCATGAGCCACAAATTAATGAACTGTAATTAAAATTTCCAATTCAAAATTGCACTATAAATTGAATGTCGACACAAGTATAATTTCACACATGGATAAATGTTCTTTTAAATAGGTGGAACAGTGATGCAGGCAGACATGTTGGCGTGGAAACAGAGAAAAAGGAGAAACAATCCTGGTTTTCCTTTGTTTCAAAGGTCAGAACACCACCCTGTATAAAAACAACACAAATAACCACACACCATTATGTGGGATTTTATTGAAGTTTATATCATCTCCTAATTCTCACACAGTTAGTTCAAGATAGTAATCAGGAATTTCAAAAACAACCAGAAACCCTTCTTATTTGTTTTACATTTGGGGGTATTACTTAAGCCAGTCGTTATTTTAACAGTAGCAATTTCAGAAAATGTATTTAATAATTTGTGACAAAAAAAAAAAAGTGGTTTTGTGGTGTGTTATTAAAACACCATACTGAAGCAAGATGTTTCCAGTTCTCACAGAAATATCGATACATATTTTATTTATGCCCTGTCTGGATTGATATCAAACGGAATGAGAGCCCTGCCCTGCAGAGGATTTAAGACAGGAAGTGATACATCCCTCTGGCATTTCCACCATCAAACTTGCCTGTATCACCAGATAAAGACAAGCCAACACAGTTACAAAACTAGAACAAAATGGGCCTTTTCTTCCTCAATAAATGCAATGCTATTTCTAATTTCCCCTGGCTTTGCTTTTGCCGAGTCCCTTTCATAAGCAGTTTATAAAATTTAGATCAGGTTTGGAAATTGCCACCAGTTGTTCTTCCACACATGTTCAGGGAAATAAGAGAGATTTTCACTCCTCAAAATACTTCAGAGTGGAAAGAGTCTAACAGACATGCAGGACGTGATCGTCAGTGTTTTGTATCAATATTCATCACCTGCCATAAAGTTTTTGCCCATGTCTGTGTCTGCCTGAACGTCTCATGAACTTCTGGACTAATTGAATTCATTCATTCAACCTTTATTTAGGCAGGTTACTCCCATTGAGCCTCATTTACAAGAGAGACCTGGTTTCAACAAAGAATGATGACAACAGCAACAATAGACTTTCCTTTGACAATCAACAATAGACAATAATAAGAGAGGCATACAGATATTTTTTGTATGCATGTATGTATGTATGGATGGATACATATATTTATGTATGGATGTATGGATGCATGTACTGTATACATGTATGGATGTATGGATGTATGCATGTATGGATGTATGGATATATGGATGGAGTTTAACTTTACTGGTTTAAGGTGTACTATAACATTTTTAGTACGTACAGGGGACTGAGCTTTAGAAGTATTTGGAGGCTTGTTTTACAGGATTTCCAAGTAAGTTTTGGCTGTAAATCTTAATTTATCTGAGAAAACACGATAGGTTTAGTTTCATCAGTTATGGCTGAGTGGTTAGAGCAGTCGTCCTCCAATGGGAGAGTTGGGGTTCGATTCCACCAGCAGTCACATGCTGAAGTGTTCCTGGGAAAAACACTGAACCCCTCATTGCCTCTGATAAGTGTCCCATCAGTGTACGAATGTGATCTAAAGCACTGGTTAGTCTCTATAGATTCAGATTAGCTTTGTAGAGATCTGGTAGAGTGCTGTGTGGAGGTAAATGATGGCACAGATTGAGTTATAAACCTCTTTGGTTATCTTGACTATAGAAAGGTGCTATATAAGTACAATCCATGTACCATCCATTCATTCAGCTGAACTCGTTTGACTCTGTATCTATGAAAACCCAAAGTTAAAATGCCGTCCTTGAGACAAACATCTCTCAGATGTTTGTCAGGAAGAGCTTTGTGTAATTTACAGAACAGAGTCTTTGGTGCCTAAAGGCATAAATGCTTCAGAATTTTCTACCTCATAAATCTCCAATTACGACTATTCCTATTTCTATTTAATGCGTTCCAACTAATAATTAAAATGTCAAATTGGATGGGACTTAGTTTGCCGTGGCAACCCCTGACAAAGGGAGAACCTGAAAGGTGAAAAAAAAAGGGTAATTAAAATATGAGTAATAAAACACAACATATACTTAATAATACATTAGGAAACATTACTTTCATGCATTTTAATAAGAACATTGATTATGTTTTGTATTGAACTTAATGCAGGGACGATCAAGACCAATACCAGATGAAACGAGAGTGTCAAAACATTACTGGCCTGTCATGTGACCTGACTGCAGAAACCCCATCAAAGCCTTACGTTCACTACAAGGCGAAGGTGCTGGTTAATGGTAGCTGTGTTCACATCACCACCAGGTTCAAACCTTTAAGAGACAGTAAGAATCTACACACTAATATACTTGTTTGCTTGTTTATTTTAAACCAGAAATAGATTCATCCATTGTTTTTAATCTTTGTGTCCATAGCTGTTCTCGGTCCACCGCTTTTGTCTACACGTGCAACAACGTCTGCCTTCTACGTCAATGTCACTCTACAACGAGGACCGAACGGCATTTCTATTGCCGACATCATCAATTCCAGCAAAGTGGGCTTCTCCAAAACTGCGACAGAGTATATTTTAAAAGTAACATATCCGGGGTGGGCTGCACAGGTTAGTCCTTTAAAGGTTATGACATGTTGTCTAATATATCAATAAATCACAAATTGAAGGAGGAAATACGTCAACTTTTACTTTCATAATTTATGGTTCTTCTAAAGCAGGAGCTAATAATTAGAGAAAACTTGGCTCATTGCCATTTTATGACATCTAAAACTGCCTATATAACAAAATAATTATATTTTATAGCACACTAAAGTAGACAATTAGCATAAACTTTTTAAAGTAACACCAGAAAAGGAATTAGCACACACTGGTGTTTTTGCTGTTTGCCCTTTAAATTTGGGTTTATTTAATCTACCTGCTGTGGCCTCCAATGACCACCATCCTCATCCTGTCGTGTCCCCAGGTTATTACAAACACAACTGGCCACTTTGAAGTCAAACTGAAGCCCAACCAGACAGAGTACTGTGGTAACGTTGTCTACAAACCACACGAATGGGGTCGTTCAGAGAGCGCGAGTGCTTCTTTCTGCGTCACTCTGCCAGGTGAGCAAAATACACCTGAAAAGTTCAACTGCATAAGCAGATGGGTTTTTACAGCCTAAAAAAACAAAAAAAAAAAACAGACTTGTACATTGCTTATTTAATGCCAACTCTGTAATTTTGCACTTTTAAGCAACAGACAGAGATAAACCCTTAAGATATAAAATGCAAAAGTCTGATTCCATTCGAGGAAACGGCGCAACTCAAATTTCTGGGAAGCTTTGAAGGCACATCTGCTACGAAGATAACTTATAAGTGTACTTTTCTACATTTCTTGTCAAGCAGCTTGAGTTCATTTTTGTGAGTGAGTGCAGCCACTTGGAAACAATGCAGTGTTTGGTAAAAACAATAAATAAATCTGTAAATCTGTCTTTTTACAAAACGTATAAATAAAAAATAATCACAATTTAATCTGAGTGGGTTGATGGATGGATACATATAGATGGATGATAGATGCATATTTATTTATTTGTTTTATTTTATTTATAAATGTGTTCATTTTAAAATACAATACAAAACAATCCCATAAATGATAAGAATACAAAATATAAAAATGAAAGGTAGCCGAAAGAAGAAAACAAAAACTCATTATATCTGCCCCTTTTTTCAAGCAATTAGTTCAAACAAAAATAACTTTCAAGTAACAGAACAATACGAATAACTCTTTCTAATTTTTCCAACTCTAATACAATACACATTACGCTACTTCATACATATTTTTGAACAATTAAGTTTTGATCATTTTCTTAAACTGACACATTGACTTGGCGTTTTTAACATCACTCTCCAAAACATTCCACAATCCAATTCCCTGGATTGAGGTGGACCGTCCCTTCAAACTAGTTCTGAATTTTGGTTTTACAAATATCTCTGTCCCTCAAAATGCTGCCGAGTTCCAGAAGCCGTAAGTGGTCTACGATTCTCATAAATCGCTTCCATCTTACGGTGGAGCTCAAAGCACAAACTAATCCTTCACATAAGGTCGGCAGCTTTGCCAAGGCCAAAACCGCTGCTGCCGTCTTCCTTAATAGCCGACAACATAGGTATCCGACGGTGCCTAAAAGCAGAAACCCTGCTGTCATAAATCCATTGATGTATAAATCTTTGACATCCTCAAAGACACAGCATTTTCCACTCTCCCCACAGATCCATGATGTATCCTGCCGCGTGCGTCTTAGCATGACGGTTCTCCAGGACCCTGTCGCTTGGTTGAATAAATGTTATCAATTGTGTTGAAAGTCCAGCAGACCAAATGCATGACAGTAATTAATGATTTGGAAGATGTGTAAATAGAAGCTCCGATACACAGGACAGAGAGCAAAATAGCAGGAGGAAAACAGGAGAGGGAAGAAAAGCATCCATCTTGCTCGAGGGCGATTGAGGAAAAACATTAATTATGAGAGAAAAGGCGACTGTCAGATCACAAATCTATCAGTTAATGATTTAAAACGGTGACTAATGATTAAATCAATGTTTAATTTATTTTTGCAATTTTTTTTTGTTCTTGTAGCATTAAAGTTATTTTCTTTATCGTGTTTGGTTTAAATGTTACAGCAGTTATCATCTTATTGTTGCTGCTTTTAGCTTCATAAATGTATGACCTCATGCAACTTTTTTGCTCGTGTTTTTTTTCTGATGTTTATTTTTGGTTCATTAGAGGAAAAAAAACGGCACACAGAAACAGTTGACAATTAACTAAATTAAGATTTATTTAGAAGTTTAACCTCATGACAATTATTTATACAGTATATAT
>JARVLU010000255.1:12595099-12605764 GCA_031762415.1 Simpsonichthys santanae
GGGCCTTCTCTGTAGCAGACCCAAGACTTTGGAACGAGTTACCTCTGCTCATCAGACAGGCCCCCTCCCTCTCGGTTTTCAAATCCTGTTTAAAATCCCACTACTGTACTATTCTGTGGCTTTCAACACCAGATGATCTTTGTTTGAACCTGTTTGCTTCACAGACTATTCGTTATATTTATCATCTGCAACGTTTTTATGTCTATAATCTGTTTTTACTTCATTTTGTATGTTGCCTATGTGTTGCCTGTTTTTTGTCTGTACAGCACTTTGGTTGGCCTTGTTGCTGTTTTAAGTGCTCTATAAATAAAATGGTATGGTATGGAGAACCACTGCCTTTACTCATTTTAAGGCCAGTTTTACCTAAATACTGCACATAATGAAAGAATAATATAAGTTACCTTTATTTACATGGATTATGTACTATATTTGTGACAGCAAATTTGAACATGGGCCCATGCATGCTCTGTTGGATATAAACTCCTCTCAATTTATTTTTTATTTAATTGTACATATATTGAGTTTGATAGCGGCTCCATTTGCTAAGACAAACATTGCATTGTGTACAAAGCAAGGGTTCAAAGAAACAACCCATGGGTTGACTGGGGACACCTCTAAAGCAAGAGCTCCTTCTTTCGACCTACATTCCTCACATTACTACATTCCTCTAACCACTTGAGGATCAGACACACGCACAAACACACATACACGCGCGCGCGCGCACACACACACACACACACGAAGGTGTTTAACAAAAAAAAAAAGAATGTGCAAGAAGCTGAACATATCACATTGTGAAACTAAATTTGCAAAAGTTTGTTGATGCTCACTCAACCATCTGTTGCAGTATTTGGAAAAATTATCCACCACATTTCTCCTTATCTGTTCTTGTCAACACAAGACAGACAGGTAGAGACTTATAGTCAGATTATTTGGTAATGATGTTGGGCTCTGGCAACAGAAGTAAAACTTCCTAGTTTGCAAGATCAGGGGTAAATGAACAATTAAAAAAAAAAAAAAAAAAAAAAAAAACTGATAACCAAATCACAACAATCACAGCAGTTCCAGAGGTCAAAGGGCACAGCAGAATGTATTTTTAAACCAATTGTTGGAAGGGAAAAGTGCATTAACAGGAAAATAATCAACTTAATATGGAAGGAAAAAATATTTAGCTGACTAGACACACCTAGAAACAACACTAAAAAAATACCCTGACAGTCTTTAGGGATCATAGATAATAAAATAACAAACAAGCAAAAACGTTTAGTTTAGCTCTGTCTAGTATAAGTGTCACGTGTATCAACAAAATGTCATGAAATATACTATCAAAGTTATATAAATAAAGCATTTCACAAATGCTCTTATCAAAATGTTCACCACAATGACACTTCATAGGAGCCTCCACTCACCTGAGGCTGTCGGTTGCCAGATGTCCATAACTGTCTGGTCTCTCCTGTCTTCGTCTGTACAAGTCTGAGTTGGACAACTCTTTCAGCCTCAACGACTTCATCTCCCTCTCACCTTTCTCCCCCTCTCCCTTCCTTCCTTCCTCCCTTCCTACTTGTGAGCTGAAATTTCTCCAGTCACAGAAAGTCTAAAGATCCCTGTTTGAAAATGTTAGGCTCTGTGTTGCTCTCCTCCTCTTTCAAACACTCCTCCCCCCCCCACCCCACCAGGGCTCACACCTTTGAGGGAGGACAGACAGAGGTGTGGTCTCACAGCATGAACACCTTCACACTCCTCCCCCTCCTCCTCCTCCATCAGGTACAGGGCAAAAGAGGAACATATCAAGCATTTATTAATCACCTCTTTCTTTTTTCTACATTATGATTTAAAAAACAAAAACAAATGGCAGAAAAAGAAAAACCAAACAGCTCAAACCAGCCACCAGCAGATTCCAGTTCCAGACACTTGGGATTACATTTGAGCTCTTCTTTTGTAAAACTGAAATTACTTCTCAGCAGAAACAAAGAAACTATTGAAATACAAAAAAAATGTCAGTCTATGAATAATTCATTCCAGCATTATGTGGGAACAAGTGCTCCTCTCTGACTGACACTAAAAACAACAAATACACATTTTCAGACCTGGACAGTTGCCTCTAAGGCCACACTAAACTCAAAACAGAGCTGTTTTCACAGTTGAAGAAAGAACAAAAACATAAAAACATGAACAATGCAGAAAACAGCTGAAGAATAAACAAATGTAAAAAGACATCAGATGTTAGTCGAACCAAAATTATTGTGAATAAACGAAATGGAACATAGTAAACATATCAAATGCTGAACCTGTTTGTTGTTGGGAAAAAATGGTAATTTTAATTTTTTGTGGAGGCAAAAAAACCTGGGACAGGGCCATGTTTGCTACAGTGATGCATCCTCTCTTGCTCTTCTAACAACAGTCTATAAACATATAGGAACTGAGGACACCTGTCCTCAGTCCTGTCCCAGGACCAGCTGCATTGTCTGCAAACTATACATCAAGACAGCCTGGATGGGTAGGTGCGCAGTCATATGTGAGCAGAGTGAACAGGAGGGGGCTCAACACACAGCCCTGAGGGGAACCATGGTTATGGTGGCGGAGAAGTTGTGGATCCTCACAGACTTGCAGCCTGTTGGTTAAGAAATCCAGGTCCCAGTTTAATAGGGAGGGGCTTAGTCCTAGTGTGAGTAGTTTGTCCATCAAGGTTTGGGAAATCATGATGTTGAAGGTGGATGTGAAGTCCACAAAGGGCAAAATGACATAGGAGTCCTTCTGCTCCAGGTGGGTGAGACTAGCTGCAAAAGTTTGTGGAGGGGATTGTTGTCCCATTCTTGTCTGATGGAGCATTCTAACTGTTCAACAGTCCTGGGTCTTCTCTGCTGATTGTTTTGCTGGAAAGGATTATATTTTGTTCTAAAACCTGTATACTGTACAGTTTTCTGCATTGATGGTGCTTTTTCCAGATGTGTAACCTGCCCATGCCATGGGCACCAATGCACCTCCATACCATCAGAGAAGTAGTCTTTGGAACTGTGATTTTATAACGGGCTCTGACCACAGAACAGTTGTCCACTTTGCCTCAGTCTCTCACTACAATGTTAAAGTAGATTTATCTTAGAAAAGATGAGCCAAGACTGATATTACAAACTGCAGATGATGGGATATATTTCAAAGTCTTCACAATTCTCCATTGAGGAACATTATGCTAAAATTGCTCCTTTTTTTTTTCAGCCTCTCTAAAATGCTGTTTTGATACCGAGTCCTTTTTCTGACCTGTTGCTAATTAACCTAACTACTGTACTGTAGTTTTAAAATGCTTTTCCAGCTAGTTCTATTTGTACTACCTTTACTGCATTTTGCTGCCCATGCTCCAATATTTTGGAGACGCATTGGTGCCATAAAATTCAGTATTGCCCTATTTTTCACTTTAAAAAAAAGGTAGTTTCTTATTTTCTACATATGATATGATTACTTTGTTCCATTATAAATAAAATATAGGTTTATGAGATTTGCAAATCATTGCATTCTGAATTTATTTACATTTTACACATATTTCCAATATTTTCAGAATAGGGGTTGTACTTCTGATTTAAAAAAAATGTCTCTATAGAAGATAAAACTACAAGTACCTTTATTTTACATTCTTAACTGTTTTGATACTGTTCAGTATATATCAAATGAATTCATCAGTATCGATGGGTAGAGGTGTTAGTAACTTGATATGTACTGACAGATACAAAATATACAAAACCAATGTGCTTGCCTTGACCTGTTCAAAATTCCACTTGCCTTTAACGACACACCGACTCACAGACACAAGTGCAGAGTGTGAATGTTGAAATTTTAACGTCAATTTTAGATCTAGGAGCAGCTGCTGCAGGGTAGGGCTGGGACATATCATATCGTTCATGATAATACCAGTAAAAAATGCTTGCCCGGGCAAATAAATTATATCATGATATGCTAATTTCATGACGTAATACATCAGGGCGCGCCGCCCCCTTAACCGAGAATGCCGAACTACCAAACCGAACTGCTTAACCTCCTCCACCTGTCGGTACTGGTGTAACGCTAATTAGTTGTACGCAATATTAGCTAGCTAAAAAGCTAAAAACAAACAACGTGCATCTCAGCTTCTCTCCATCCAGCTCTAAACAGACAGCTCAACTGCCCCCCCTCCCCCCCGCTCTAAACTGCTGGTACAAGGACACACAGCTCAACTGTCTCTTGAGTTCTTACAGTCGGTCCACGGACCAAGAGGCAGGTGATCAGAGACAGATCAGTCAGAGAAATGAATCAGAGAAATGGAATCATTCCTGCAGGAACAGAGGAGCTGGAACACCACAAGCTTCAGGGTCAGCTGAAGACACCTTATCACAAGTTTTGTAAGTTACAGCTCATTTAAAGGCAACATATATTTTGTTGTATGTTACATTTATGCTCAACAGATCTTAAGCTTTATTTTATTTAGTTATTTTGGGAAGCACCTCCGCTTTAGTTTTTGTGGTGGTTTTGGTTGATCTATATTTTGTGCAAACTTTTTCAATCTAAATAACAGAAGGATCATTTTTAGTTTTATACTTGAGACTGAATACTTTACTAAATAAAGTAATTTCAGTAAAATTGCCCCTTGTTGTTTTTTAAAAATTGCATATAATACTGTAAAGCAACATGTTAAGTTAATTTTGTCAAATAAATAACTATGGTTTCTGTTTTTTTTTTTTTTTTTTTTTTTTATATATCAGGAAATTTATTGTTATCATCAGAATGCTCTGAAAATCACAATAGTGTATTATATTTGAGCGATATCGCCCCCACCCCTACTGCAGGGTCACAGTAACACCAGGTCAATGGGAATTTCTTTCTACCCTCTGCTTTATACAAATACGCCAATTTATTTGATTCCCCTTGAAGTTAAAACCAAAATATTGTACGTTTAAAGTGATGATATCAAAAGTAAGAGTCGGGTATATGGAAAATGTTTGTAATTTTTAACCCACAGTTAGTTTTGGATCAAGGTTTTGAGTTGTTGTAAATGTGTTGAGAAAGCTGCTGATATAAGGTTGAATGTATAATCAAATTCAATGACTCCCCATCATTACACTCACTCACAAACTAGAAGTCATTTACCACATTCCAACGTGCTCTCTACAATTACTACACTGACTCTATGTGGACAACATTTGTATTACAGCTACAAAATCCATCCATCAAACAAACCATTCACTCTCCCACTCACACCTAGAGACAATTTAGAGTTGCCAGTCAGTCTAGCATGCATGTTTCTGATCTGTGGGAGGAAACCGGAGTATCCGGAGATAATCCACATATTAAAAAAAAAAAAAAAAAATATGCACAGAGAGAGGATGTGAGCTTCACCTGGGGAGACCCCAGCTGGAATTTGAACCAGTGACCTACTCGCTGAGAGGTGGCAGCTCTACCAGCTGTGCCACCATGCTGCCCAGCTACAAAATACTTAATAAAATTTGTGTAGTGAAAATAGATCTAGTAATTTTAGTATTCCCCATCTAAAGCTATCAACTTGGCCTTAATTTGAAAACTATAGTAGAACTAAAGTTAATTACCTGTATTTTATGCTCTTAATCTGATTAAATTGTATAATGAACCAGGAAGCTGCTATTCTTATAATCTAATAACAGAGTCATAAACTCAGTCACACCATCACTCACACACACAAGAAGTCCAGCAGCCCCAATGCATGAGCCAAAAGTACAAGGCCTCAAAAGTAAACGGCAAATAACTTGATTAATTTAATTTAACAATTAAACACTCATCTTACCTATAACGTGTCAGACAGTCAGAAAGTTTCAGCTGTTTCTAAAGTCCCTTAACTGCCACAAACTGTCCTGTTGCTTTTATCGCTGTCAGCACAGCCACATCACTTCCTCTCTGCAGTGGTGTGTGTAATGCAGGATGTAGTGTCTGTCTGTACATTTCCTTATTTGACAGAAATTGGTTGGAGTGATACCAATAAACTTCTACATCTGTGTGTGGTTTTAGATGCTTCATTTGGGCAAAAGCAGGGTGGGAGACCTGGGAGGGGAGTGTCAGAGAAGAGGATGACAAGGCTGTGAGTGTTAAGTTGATGATATAGATACTGTATCTAGTGGCCAAGCATTCAATTTGTTCCCCGGTTCGGCATAATTTTACAGAGAGTGATTATTGTCTACAACATAACGATACCTTTGTTGTGTTTGTAAAACTGGAAAAAATTAACTGAAAAACAAACAATAAACTTTTGGACATGTAGATAATTACATAATTAGGGAGCTAATAAGTTAATGATTGTAAAAAGTTATGTTAAACTGTATTTTTAGCATGAGCCACAAACCACTAGTTAGTTTCAGAAACAAAACTAAGTAAAAATAAGTTCAAAACAAGGAAAGGATTATGATTATTATTAATAATATGATTATTACTATGACTTTGACATTAGATTACTGTACTTGTAAATACGGTAAGCTGAACGGATATGAAACAAAATATGTTTAAATGTAAATTCGTTATAAATTGGTAAATTATATGCAAACATAAATAAGACCAGCACATCTGAATCGGAAACACGTGCTTCCCTAAAAATAACTTCAAATTAATTCTCCCTTTAGTTGAAGAGCGAAATGTGGAAGAGTTTCAGCATTTTGTTTACAAGTGATGGGAAATGAACCGAGACCTAGAGAAGGTTAATATTTAGGTAAAGACTTATTATTTCAGCTTAGTTTTTTAACCAATGGTCTTGTTTTGTTTAAACTTTTAAAAGTCTGTTTATGCATTTATTACATCTAGACCACATTATTTTATTTATATTTAGTAATGGTCAGGAGATAATATCTCAGCTGAAGTTGAGTCAAATTTGGCAGCCAGCCTCTTCATATGAAGGCATGAGATTAGTTTTGCACAGGCTGCTTTCTCAGACCCCCTGACTTTTTATTTTCCAGACTGCTCATAGATCAGCAGGTTTTAGATTTTTTTTTTCAGTTTATCAATAGACTATGGTACTCATACAAAATAATGAAACTGAATGCAGTGCAACAGACCAACAATGTGTGCAGTCACAGCTCCTATAACACTTCCTGCATTCAGTCAGCTGCACACAGTCAAATCCTTCATCTCCAAACTTCCAAACAAGGACAAGTCTGCACTGGAGGCTGAGACGTCCGTCTAAGCTCTGTGTGTATCAACAACACAATGCAGGATCAGATATGAACATACAAGACAATGTTCTTACAGCTAATGTGCTTGATGATAGCCAGATTCACCTCAGGTCAAAACAAACATGAACGTTCTTGTTGCTGAAAGAGAACATGTTTTTTTCTGAGTAGCCATCCCTGGAGAATGAGTGGTCAGGAAGTGGTTTGGAAAGCAGACTACTGTCCAGTGACTTTGAGGACATTCCTCAGCAGGGAGGGGTGGATATGGATAGATATGGTCTGCACTTTTTGAAACTATGGTACTATAAAAATATTCTACAAAAAAATCCAGTTTACTCACTGTTCTGATGAAAACAGTTTGAATTGTTCAAAATCCTGAAAGGTTAACCCTTATGGTTTGTACATATGTTGACTGTCTAAAACAGGTCTCTCTTGAAAATCAGTCCTCATGACTCAATGAGACTACCTGTATATTTAAAGATAAATAAAAGGTTAAAAGCCGTAAACTCAAAGACAACTGGTTCTTGTAGGAGATCCTACGCCAGGGCTATTCAACTAAATTGCTCAGCGGGGCCACAGTTAATTAAAGCCAAGAGCTCAGGGGGCAGACATTCAGCAATTATTGTCATTAAGTAAGTTTGTTTTATGGTTTAAAATCTAGTTTTAGTTAAAAATCAACCCATTGGTGGGCCAAACTGAGCTCACCCATGGGTCTGATTTGGCCCACGGGCCACCAGTTGAATAACCCTGTCCTATACCAATGGAAACAAACTCTGTGCAAAGTTTTAGCAAGAATATTAAAATTAGAACAACATTACGTTGTGCAAGGAGCTGCCTGAAAGAGCTGAGCAGAATGAACAATCAATTGTTTAAATCATTCTGCGAACTGGTCCCAGTTTCTGATCTCTTGGGTCAACGCTGATTCAGCTTCAATTAATTTTGCAATCGACCTACCTCTGCAAACTTTATGCCATTTTACCCAGTCAGATGTCAAAACATTCAGCTTATTCAGGAGATGAGACTTTTTTTAAAAAACTTTTACACTTTTCAAAAGAACCAACTCAAATCCTTCAAAAACTTTGTCTGAAATCTGCTTCAATAAGCGTTTAGCTATTCTTTTCTGCTTTTAGCTAGCGTTGTGCTTCTTTTACCTTGGATTTGGCTCCTTTTGGGTTTTAGCTTTGGTTTTTTCTTTCATTTATAGCTACTTTTGGCTTTTAGTTATCATTTAAAGGTTGAATGAATTTAGCTTATTTTTGTTTAAAGCTATTGATTTGGTCTTTTTGAATTTTAGCTATTGTTTTACCTTGTTTAACTTAAGCTAAATTCCGCCTTTTCATTTTATTATTTTATAACAATATGGGTTATTTTTCTTCATCTAGCCTTGAAACAATTTTTATGCTTTCATGCCTTCATAATTAATGTTTATAAACGTTGTATTTTTTGGCAATAATGATCAATATTTCAATTGGTTTATAAGTGTTTTATAAAGCATTTTGAATATTACGTAAGTGCAACATAAATGAATATCTTGTTATGAAGTACCTGTAATTTGAAACTCGTGTTTACGAACATAAATCAAACTTTTCAAGTAGCTGTTCACGCAATGAGACGGCAGGGGGCGCTGCACAAACTGAAGATGTACTGACGTTCGTGTTTTGCTAGTAGTTTCTATGATGCTTAGTTTTTACTAAAGGTTTTTGTATTAAAAACTACAGAAAAAGCTAAAAAAAACAACTACTAGGTTTCAACTAAACAGCGGTTTTCTAAGATTAAAAACACGGACTGCATAGCGGTGTTTCTTTTTTCCCTTCTTCTTCTAGCGATAAACTACTCATTTTTACTTTTTCAGAAAAAAATTATGTCGAAAATTAACTTTATCACTTCTTACCCGTTTGTCATTTCGGTGATGCCGAGCATCGCCCCGTCCTCTCCCGAACCAGATGTGTTTAATGTACTTAGGAGCAGATTTCCAGATGTTGTACAGTTCTAAAGGTACAGTAATGACTGCTCGCTGCAGAAAGAGGAATCCGCCTCACCTCTCGCTTCATAACGGAAGTCCACATTCTTCTATTTCCGGTAATCACCTTCAAATTAAAACAAAGCACGTTTCATTTCACAACAAAATTGTACTTTAATTTCAAGCTCAAACAGAGCAATTTTTTTAAATAACAATAAAAAACAACTATCTGATCAGTTTAATGTAAGAAAATAATGTATTACCGCTAAATAAAATTTGCCAAGAGCAACAAAATGTACTTGTACCTTAAATAAAGACAACACACCTCAGTGTTATTTCAGAATACAGTATAAAATAAAATAGGGTTGGAAGTAATATGAAATTCTGCTGACGATATGTTGTATTTTTACATATTAGAGTTTAAAAAAGTTATTGTAAAAAAAAAAGGAAGACATTTTTTTCCTTGCACAGAACTTTTTTTTTTTTATCAAATCAAAACATGTTTTTTTTTTTCTATATCTGTGGAAAATTAATATAAGTACTATCCCCTTTTGTAAAGATCAAAATAGATGACTTTGTTGGACCTGGAACACCTTGAAAAATGATTTGATGCTCTCGACCTTGATGCTTCTAAGGGATTTTAAACAATTAAGCTTATGGCAAAAACCAACACAGACATGTTCCTTGATCGTTTTACAATGTTTAATAATGTAGCTGTTTTTTTGTTTCATTTTTGTATAATTTCTTCTATTTTATTTTCATTTTATTGGCTTTTTATATGATTGTCTATTGCTGTCTATACCTCATCTGTTATTTGTTTAAAACAGGTCTCTTGTAAATGAGTGCTCGTGGCTCAATGAGACTAACCTGTATGATTAAATGTTGAATGAATGAAATTCATTTATTTTAAAAATCTATTCAGAATGGCTTGCCATCTATATCTACCTATCTCTTAATATAAGATTACCTTAATCAAACCCTAAAAACATTCAAATGTATCTGTTTTGTCACGTGAAAATCAATTAAACATTTTGCATATTTTTTCTTAAGTTTTTATTGCTTAACAAAGGCTTAGCTTAACCTTAAAAATGCATTGCTTATAAAAGATTTCAGTCTTTGTGGAAAAGTTGTATGAGAATGAAATTAGCAAACGTAGTAAAATAAATGTGATATAAAAGCAGGAACGCAACAGTCTAAAATAAAGTAGCAGCCTAGTGGATCAACTTGAACATATGTATTGCATAAAATAACTTGTACATTTTGTTTTCTTGTCTTTTTTTTTTTTATTTTTTTTTTGTACTAGTTTATGCAAGTAGTCAGTGAATTGCTGTAAGACAAAAAAAAAAAAAAACGTTTAAATATTACACAGAAAATCATCATTTACCAAAACAAAAGACAAAGTACTGAAAGAGTGTTGGCTGTTTTTGATCAATACACTGTTTATATATACCGGTATATATATATATTTTTTTATTACCAAAGCAAAAAAAAAAAAAAAAAAAAAAAAAAAAAAAAAAAAAAAAAAAAAAAAAAAAAAAAAAAAAAAAAAAAAAA
>JARVLU010000255.1:12605864-12620118 GCA_031762415.1 Simpsonichthys santanae
AAAAAAAAAAAAAAAAAAAAAAAAAAAAAAAAAAAAAAAAAAAAAAAAAAAAAAAAAAAAAAAAAAAAAGAAAAACTGCAGTTTTCCATTTCAACTTAGAAGGAAATTAATAAATTTGGGCAGCCCCAAACAAGAGTGTGAGTTTATTGGTTTTATTCATATACAGTACTGTACTGTATTTGGTAACTTCAGACATTCAAAGTGTTATAAAGTGCAAATGTTTTTGAACCGTGCTTTTATTTTGAAAACCAAAGGAGTCAGTGTTTTATGTGTCCATTTCAGCATTTAGCCCAGCCTCCTGTTTTTACTGTATTAGTTTTATAGATTTTATGGGCAGAAAACAAAAAAAGTCCAACCCTGTGAAGTCCCTCCAAAGTCTTCTTGTGAGTCAACACGTTTTAAATGAGTTCCACATCAGTTTAGTTTGTGCATCCTCTCCTAAATCAACTGATTTTCCTCTGAGTGGATGGAAAATCTGACTTTTCCACAAAACCTCCACAGAAGTTTAACAAGGCGGCGGGTGCTGTGGAAAAACATACAACCCAAGGCAAGAGCTTTAAAATAAACTACACAGACACATTTAAGCAAGTTAACAGAGAAAGCCAAAAGAGAGAAACAGAGCAGCAAGGAGTTGATGCTGCTGCTGCTTAGGGATATATGTTTACCTTTTATTTTCAGCAGCCTACAGTAGATATTATTTGTGTCCTCCCCTGAATGCTCCATGAAACCAGAACCACATTTATTTCCTTAAAAGGCAACCCCTTCTCTTCTTTAAGTAAATGACTTTCCATCCATCACAGCAGACGGAAGAAAGACACTCACATTTGATCTGGTTCATCCTTCCAGAGTAATTTACTTTCTCACATTAAACATCTTCAAATCCTGTACATTCAAGGTCCTTTTGGACATTATGAAGTATTTTAAAATGAATGTGACTTTGGTGAATCACATGAGAAATCCCAGCCCTCCTTCTGTCGCTCACATTGTTCAACATGTGAACGAGTCACAGGAAGTTGGACTTTACACATCTAAACTGACACTTTGGTATCTTTAGCAGTCTTTACATGATCACTGTACTTTTTTCCAGTTTTTTTTTTTTTTTTTCACTACAGGATGTTGATGTCTATCATAATTTTCAAACTGTGTAAAATGTTTTGATTCAACCCCTTTTTTTTTTCTTCTCACAATAGTTTTTGGTACTATACAAACATTTTTTACTTTTTGTTGCACGGTATTGTGGTTTCCTCTCAAACCTGAGTTTGCACAGCCACACTGTCACATTATATACAAGTTCAGAATTTTCTTTTTAATACAGGATGTGAAAAAAACTTTGTATTACACCACAGAACCAAACACAAAATATGTAACTATCAGTCTTTTGCCATTCAAGAGTCAACATTTTTAAAGATCCCATGTCTAATTTTCACACAGCAACTGTTTCTTTGAGGCTTGTTTTTTAGTCTGCCTCATTATTATATCAGTCAGGGAGGGACAGACACAGTCGTGTAGCTGTCTTGGTGGTCATAATGTGCTGGCAGCAGTTTTAACATTTCTTTGAATCTTGGTTCTTCTTGCACATTGAAACATGGATATTGTTTAACCTTTAGATTAATCCAATTAAATTTAATCCAGTGCATTCATATAGCATTGTCACAACAGAATGTCTGCTTTGATCGGCTGGGTTTGAGAGGAACAGGAAAGAAGAACAGATACACAATGGTAGGTCAAGAATCACATGTTAAGATAAAAACAATTTAATGCAAACTATTCATTTGTAACAATTCATTTTAAGAAATTGGGTCAATTTGTCCTCTAGTAGTCTATGCCTAACAAGCCAACCGTAACTATAGGATTTATCAAAAAGGAAAGTCTTAAGCCCAGTCTTAAAACTGGACAACGTGTCAGCCTCACATACAGAAACTGGAAGTTGGTTCCACAAGAGAAGAGCTGGATAAATAAAAGATCTTCCTCCCATTCTGCCTTTGAAAACTCTACCACAAGTAAGCCTGCAGTCTGAGAGTAAAGTGCTCTGTTAGGAAAATATGGAACAACATCTGTAATTTAAGATGGCGCTAGGTTGTTGAGGGCTTTGCAGGTTAGAAGTAAAATTTTGAGTTCTATTCTGAATTTGACCAGGAGCCACTTACAAAGTTATGTTGGAAATTTGGGCAGTAGCTGCACCTGCACTCTTTAGAAACTTTCTAAGTGTTGTTTAAAGAAAACTCTGGTACACAGTGAATACTATTCTAAATTCAGCACAACTTAACACAAGCTTTGATGACTTTAATTCCGTTAATGAAGTTCTGTAATTATTGCTGTACATGCATAGAACCATGGCAGGATCTTAAATCTAATCATTCGTACACATTTAGAGTTTACAGTTTTTATAATCTCTCACAGCTTGTGATGACGGCAGCCATCATATACAGTATATAAAAGTTAAGATAAAAGTACATTCACTTGTGGAGGACGAAACCCAAGAAGCTGCCGCTGGAATGAGGAAAACAAATGAGCAAAGTTTCTTCAACACCAGATGGGAGAGGAAAAAGCGTTCAAGTTACAGAAAGGAAGCAAAGATGTTTTTCCAACCCCACAGAGAAGTCATGACAAAATAATGAAAACCTTGTGTCCTCCAAAGATGTGACAGGTGGTGTTGCTCAGAGCAGATGTGCTCACTGTCAACATGACCTTCCTTCATCCAATAAAAGTATTGATATTAATGTCACAAACCATACATCACTTTCAGGTGCAAAGGATCAGAACAAGGACAAAACATGAGATAATAGTGAACAACTGCAAATCCAAACTTATAGAAGTACAAATTATATAACAATCTGTGTCATGTTGGTCAGAAATGTAGATTTATATGTAACTGAAGTGAGGTTGTGCCAACGGGCTGCATAAATGGATTATTAAATGTCAGTCCATTAACCACTACAAACCAACACTTACCATGTGGCTTTAAGGCATTTTAATATTTAACCTTCCAGACAAACGCTGGTAAAAAGTTAAAACTTGGAGAAGATTTTTAGTTTTAAACTAATTTCATATGCATGTTTCTACTGCCACAAATGAAAGGCAAACTTGCTGTCTTTAAGGTAGAGTAACACATTCTGTGTCTCTGAAGCTGCTGATAGCATTGTGATTTGTAACAAAATTACTTATAATGTAGTCAAGTCAGAAAAATGTACTGCACATTATACTGGGCCCAAGCAAACTAGTCAAAAAATGTCTGCAAGAGTCAAATGTCTGACAAGATCGTTCAACTAATTAATGCAAAGCTGTGGGAACACGTTTTACGCTGAGTGCTGTGAGACTGTGTAAAGAGAGGAACAATGTAGAACCCAAACAGGGATGAGACCAAATAGAAAACCTATTTCTCCCCATTAGCAAGTCATTATCACAAAAATGTATTTTGATTATAAACTTACATAACACCTTGTGTGCTTTTTTATTTGCTTACTCATTCATTCAATCCGTTTACATTTCTGATGATACTTTGTGTCGATCACTAGACGCTGTAGCACCTTAAGCACTCTCAGTTCTTACAGCCTTAAATTAGTTTGTCTACATATTTGATTAACCCTTAATCTCATAAGCTGACAACTGTGTATATGTATCTTATAAATGCTAAAAATATAATGCAGTACATAATTATTTTACTTTTGATCCCTTATACCTTATAATCCCCACTTCAAGAATGTGTGTTATTTTAATATCACCAAGACTAAGAAAGACAGAAAATGATCACAGTTATCCAATCCATTAGTTAGAGACTTAAGTACATTTTGCACTTCTAACGCAAAGATTTTAAATCCGTTCTCTCAACCACAAACCCACTCTAATACATTCTCTGGTCCTGTTTACTCAATAATATATTTAATGCCCCAGTTCAACTATTTTAAGCTCGAATACAGAATATCATAGGAAAGAGCTCAGTGACGCCACTTCAATGTGCTCCCAGTGTTTTATGATGATTTGGTTGGTCACCAAGTCTATCTGATCCCAGACCAGCTGTGGAGGTAGGAGGTCCAGCCAGAGCCTCGAGACCCGTTTCCCTCCTCCTCACCTGCAGAAAGTAAAAAAATAAAAAGATAGTAATCAAAACTAATAATCAATAATCAAAGGATATGTAGTATGAGTTTATTTACACTCAGATAATGTTCTAGTATAATTAAATTTTTTTGGTACATTTAGACAAATTATCCAAACTATTCACTCATTATGTACCTTGTGCGATAGCAGCTAGTTTGCTCTTCTCCTCTGGACTGAGCTGCAACATGGTGTGAATGACGGGCAGCAGAGCCTGCCTCTCGCTGCCAGAACGCAGGAAGATGAACTGCAGCAGAACGTTCTTCAGGTACTCCAGATTGGCCACACTTTTCTCCCTCTCCTGGTTTCGCTCTAAACGTCTCACTTCACTCTTCAACAGCTGGCAGGTAGGAAAAAATATTGTATATGTAAGGCATACACATAGAAATTCTGAGTAGGGTGGGGGGAAGTAAACAAATAAAGCAGGATTTTAACTATGTTCTTAACACATAACAAAGTGAGAACATAGGTCAATGCAACAAGATTGAGAGAATGTGGATTGACTTATTAGGGTAAAACTTGTAACACTTGTAACACTAAAGCAATAAAATAAAACATGAATAAATAAAATTATTTCATTTAATTTAGAAACAAACAACATAATTTAAATTAAATACTATGTTTTTTAACCTAATTTATCTGGTTAAGAGTAAAAAATAAATAAATTCAATCTTGTTTAGCCTTAAAACATACTGTTTGCAGTAATATAGTCATTAGTCAGTGAGAATATTTGAATTTATAAAAAAATCAGAAACTTATGAGAATTTATTTGTTTTGTATCGTTATAGTAGGAATTTAGCTGAATTAATAATATGAATACTGTGAAGCTTTTTCGTTTTCTAAAAGCAATTTTGCTCGTGTTGCTCTGTACAACGTAAGCTAAAAGCAGATCAAATCTCGTTCAGTTTGTCTCGCGAGATCTTACCACGTAACAAATATGGCGGCGCCCGTTCGTAGTGAATTCTAGCGAGGAGGAAAGAGACGTTCAAAACAAGAGGTATAACTCAGTTTACGTATCTGAACCTACGTATTTCATTGTCTCTAAGTCTCAGGGAAGTTTTTACAGTGAGACATGGGATTGGAGCGCCTCCTGTGCGGAGCTCTGGAGCGTTACAGCGGCCAGTTTAGACTCTGCAACATTCAGCACATAGTTCGGCTCGTTGCGTCAAAGTCGGCGGAGACTTCACCGACCAGCAGCGTGTCCACCCGGCTCAGCAGTGGTACTGGACTGTTCTACGGGATATTTGTCAACTCAAGCCGCAGGTTGTCGGCACCCTGCCGCAGTTTCTGTACCTCCACCCAACCCTCCAGGGACGTCACCTTGTTCCAGTACGACAGAACCCGCTTCTTCCGGCTTCTCTCGGCCTTCTGCGGAGGACAGCTTCTTTTCTGGACGTATCTGGCTCACTTCGCCTACACCGAGCTCAAAGACACAGGCGGAGCTAAAGGGAAGGCCAGGGCGCCCACCACCACGGGACTAGCCGGGATATGGAGTTTCGATCTGAACTTGGGCTCAAACTCCTGGAGGTACGGCTTCACGCTGGGATGCCTGGTTATAGGTGCAGGGATAGCCGGGCTCGGAGCTCTGTTTTGTCTGCGCTCTGTCAGTAAGGTGGTCCTCCATAAGGGTGGGAGGATGGTGACAGTTTGCACACAGTCCCCTCTGGGTCCCGGACGAGGCAGGACAATGACAGTCCCTCTGTCCCAGGTGGCCTGTTATGCCCACAGACAGGAATCTCCCTCCTATATCCCCCTCAAAATCAAAGGATACAGGCTCTACTTTATACTGGATAAAGAAGGGACTGTGAACAATGCCAGGCTGTTTGATATCACTGTGGGAGCCTACAGGCCAATTTAGTACTAAAGCTGAAAAATGTTGCAGAATCCACTCCTCATACTGGGGTTTTGGTTATTTATCTTCAAGCAAATGTTTTTCTTCCAGCTGCTCCCTTCAGTTCAAGGATCACCACAGTGAACAAGCTTGCATAAAAGATTTGGCAAATGTTTATGCTGGATGCTCTTTCAGTTGCAACCTGGACTCGAACCTGCAGCCTCAAGATTACAAGACTGCAGCACTGACCAACGTAGCCTCGTTTCTTTTCAAGCAAATAAATAAATTGAAATAAAATTTGGGCTCATTCAAGTTTGTATCAAACAGTCAAGGTGTTGACATCTGTTATGCAATACACACATTAAAAAGTAATTTAAATGAATAAAAAGTGACGTTTGAATAGTTTTGTATTTATAATTAAAGGTCAAGCATTCCTTGAAGTTTTCAACTAAGATCATGAAATGGAATGAAGCAGACAAATAACGGCGTTGAAAAAGAAAAATTCACATTTTTATGAGATATTAAGATGTATGTGTTGGTCACTCAGTTACTACCACAGTTCAATATGTGTAAAATTGACATTTTGTTGGCTAATGTGGGTTAGCTGTGCCATCCATCTTGAACTGGAATGACTCAAAGTTCTATCAGCTGTAAAAGAACATGTAATAACTGTTCCTTAATATCCATCCATTATCTTTACCTGCTGCTTCCTTTCTGGGTCAGGGGGGTCACTGGTGCCCATATCCAGCAGTCACTGTGTGAGAGGCAGGGTACACCCTGGACTGGTCACAAATCCATCATAAGGCCACCTGCATATGGCGCTTTGCTACTGTCTCAACTCTCATCGGTTCCACACCAGTTAAGGGCCTGCCCACTGCCGGTACCCACCTTAGCCTGGTTTATGGGACCGTCTTGTTGGAGGTTCCAAGCAAACTGCTCTGAGGTGCCAATTTTGACGTAAGCAGAGAGTAGCTTTTGATTGGCCAGCACAGCTACGTCACTGAATAACCCGCCCATCAAAACAGCAAACTACGGTACATCTGAACCGTCACTTCCTCTGATCGCGTTGACGGACCACACCGCATGGAATGAGCACATTTACGGAGATGATGGTACGGTATGGCAACGACTTACAAGCAGTGCCGGGATAAGATAAAGAAACTGAAGTCTGATTATGGGCATTTAAGAGGCTCAAGCATGACCAGATATGACACCGTCCACATTGACGATCCCACCCACAGAGTGGAGAAACAAGCCACAGTGACAAATCACACCTGAGAACCGATAGACGAGTGGAGTTGCACTTATTAATGGCAAAGCAGCTTAAGAGACAACCATTCTCTCTCACCCACACCTAGAGACAATTTAGAGTTATCAATCAATCTAACATGCATTTTTTTTATAGGTCTGGGAAGAAACCAGAGTAACCGGAACAAATCCACACATGCACAGAGAGAACTCCACCCAGAAAGGTTCCCGGCTGGGATTCAATCCGACAACTTTCTTGCTGATAGGCGGCAGTCCTACCAACTGCGCCACCGTGCCAGTTTCCTAACAGTTTCACTAAAATCTCTTTAGTGCATGACGTCCATGAGGCATTTTGTGAACAGTTGACTGGTTAATGGGAAAATTTACAACAAAAATCTTGTGCAAAATATTAGTACAGTAATTAGAATGTGTGTTGGGGATCAGTCTCAGCTACTACCACACCACATTTGAGCTTAAAATCTGAAAATGACTGAGTTATATGTACTTATGTGTCTAAGGTGAGTTAGCTGTGGCAGCCATCTTGGATTGGGTTGACTCCAAAGTTAATCAAAAGTTTCATTAAAGTTAATCCAGTCGTTGTATTTTGGCCACACACACAAAAACATAATTTGGCTTTTTGGAGATGAGCGAAACACGATCAGCTGTTAATAAAGTTAACTTGATTTTATTTTTCTACATACTGTGATCTGCTCCATGAGAACAGCGTTGGTGGCTTCAGTTTCATGCAGGAGGCTGTTCATGTGCTCCATGCTGCGAGTGGCTGTGCTCAGCTTTTCAGATAGCTCTTCTTTGGTTGGCTCCACCGTCCACACAAAAGGCTCTGGAGAGGATACCAAAATTATATACAAGTTAAAAGCCTGCCTTGCATAATCGATATGTTTTATTATTGATATGTATGTATGATTTTTAAATGTAAGCTTCTGCCAAATCAGATTTTATACTGACTAATGTTAGATTAAGATAACACAAAAGGGGATATTATGCATTTCACTAAAAAAAACAGTTAAATATCCAATGGCTTTAACAAACTTGATTATTGTTATAAATGCACCTGTTGTTTTAAACACACCTTGTTTGGGGTCTGGGGATGTGAGAAGCTGCTCCAGAGAGGATAGGGGTGTAAGAGCTGGAGAGGATTTCTCAGTCTCTGTGGTCTCCATACCCTCTCCCTCCTCCCTGGCCATAGACTGGAGGTCGCTGAAGGTCAGCCCTGTTTGGTTCTGATCAGCGTTCCTGCGGTGAGGGTCCGAGGCCAGGGGCTTACGACTGGAATGAACCAGTACAGAGTCTGAATATAAAAAAGGAAGAAAAATTACTTTTTGTGGACATGTTAAAACAAACATTATGAAACTGTATTTTATTCAGTGTGGGTTTATATAAGCTTTAAAATTTAGATTTTACTTAACACTTTAAAACTAATAGGCTTTGATTACAGTACGTTGTATAGCATTAAATCATTAGAGTGACAACATTTTAGTTAAGCAAAAAGTAAATAGCTATAAAAGCACTGCTACAAGGTATTTTTATGCCTATTTTGTTAAAAAGCATTCATGGATTATTTAAACTTATACAAGTATCAACTAAAACAATAGATTCCTATGAGCTGGTAGTCTGTATTTTGAAACTGAGACACGAGTGAGCACCAGCCATGATTTTGATTCATGATTCCATGGCAGCATAAAAATAAATAGAAATAAATCAGATTCAACCTCTTTCCTCTAGTGAGGTTCAGCAGTAATGGTTATATAAAGTTAGACCAGTAGAGGGCCACGTTAGAACAGTTAACATCTGCCAGACCAACACTAACAGGAAAAATAGCCTATTTAAAAGAATATCCATCCTACAATCCTGCTTGAAACAATAAATAACGTTTTGTTTTTTATTTGATCAAAAATGTGACAAATGTTGCTGTTAAAGAATGGTCACTTTGATTTTTTATTGGCACACCAAGCTCTACTGGAAAAGTTTACTAAAACTGGGAAATGTTCGTGCTGCTGTTTGGAGTAATGTTATTCTATGATATTAGTGCTTAGTGTATTTTTAGTTGGCGTTTTTCTTAGTTCACATCTTAGATCTTAGTAATGTTTTATTTTGCATTTTATTGTTGGATGTAACTGGGACCCTGTGTACATAATTTCGTTTCATCACATGTACCACATGTGGTGCAAATGACAATAAAGATTCTCTGACTCTGACTCTGAAATAATCTTAATTTAGAGCAAAATGAACATCCTAAAGATTAGAATAGAAAAATCTCTGAGAAGTTATAAAACTACATCTTTTAGATTTAAAGTTTCTACCAGTACAGCAACTTAAAATGTAATTATTGATGTTTATGTAGTACTTAAAAGGTCAAATAAAGAACAAATTAATATGAGTGTGGCAATAAACACAAATCAGTGTCAATGTTTGATACACTTGATTTATAGAAAGATATTAAGCCCAGTAGTTTTATGGCCCAACCAAACACACAGATGTTAAATCAACCTGCATTTTAGCTGCAAGTAATTTAAATGTAGTGGTGAAAATTACAGAATATGACTTTAGAGACAGGAGTTTACCTACACACCCCCTCCACCTCACATAATGGGCTAATCCTAGTGTCCATGTGTGAGCCACTAATGATGAGTCCCTCCAGATGCCACAGGGAGCCGTTTGCCACACTGTGAGGCGGGAACATGGCTGAGGAGCCCAGCCAACACCTGGCCTTGATGACGTGACAGAGAAGAAACACACAGACACACACGCTTGCCTTTCCTAGTCATTACTGTGATTTTTGCCGTTTGACTCTGGAGGGCAGCTGTGTGGGAGGTGATGAATGAGCTCTCTGAGCTGCTCCACTCATAAACACACAGATAACCCCCTGTCCTCCATCATTCGTCTCAGTGACTGGAACAGTAAGAAAACGTCAACACTGCAAACTACTTGATGCTCTGAAGTATCTCTTTATATGATTTATTTTAAAACTACTGCTGTCTGACTAGCTTTGTGTTACTTTCTGGATCGTTTTTGTTGTTTTACACCTCAGAGAGCCACCAGTCTGCAGCTGCTACGTTGCCTGTTACCACAAATGCTTTATGTTAAGGTAGCTAAAGAATCCCCTCCAAGCTTACTGTTCTGGCTCTGCAGGTTGAAGAGTTGCTCCTCGACTCGAGTCAGTTGTCCCTGCAGGGTTTCCACGGTGGCTCGGTGGTCATCCTGCAGGTTTCTCAGCTGTTCCCTATAGGTCTGCCGCTGGGCCTCGACCTGGGAGGACAGATCCACTTGAGCTTGGGACAGGTCGGACCGTAGGGCCACGTTGTCCGACTGCAGCGATAAAAGCCTGGAGACAGAGACAAGGATGAAAGACAAAGTTTACAAACATACAAAAAAAAGTTAGATTCAATCAGGCGTAGCAAAAACCAAATTTCAGACAAAACAGAATTAAAAAAAATAATAAATAACGCCACCTCTCCCGGAGCTCAGCCTCTTTAGTCACATTTTCCTGAAGGATTTTATTGTGTCTCTCCAGCAGAGTGTCGTGCTCCGTCTGGAGCTGCTGCAGTTCTGCGGTGCTGCTCTGAAGGCTCTGCTGACTCTCTGCCAGTCTGATCCTCAGCTGGTCAACCTGAGACGACAACTGCTCCCTGCAAAGCACATCACACGTTCGAATTATCTTAAGAGGGTTTTCAGATTTGCTGATCAAGTTTCACAAAGCTCGTTCAGAGAAATAATAAAGGTTTTAACATGTTAAAGATCTCAGTGCACTGACAGCTGTTGCTTTGACTCACTAAGAACAGTGTTTGTGATTCAACTAGTTTTATGACTGTTGTTTATGTAACAGTTTGTCCACTGTATGCACCTCAGTGTGAATGTCTTGAAGCTTCGATTCATACAGCTTGTAGCATAAAGCAGTATTGCTTACTAAGCAATAATTCTGCATTAATTAAACAATTCTCTACATGTCTTAATATAGTTTTTAAATAATTCTGCTGTTTTTATTTTCACAAATTTCAGTGTGATAACTTCCTGACTGTATGTGCAAGCACTTATCGTACTTGGAAGTTTTCATGCTTTTTCGGACAAAATTAGTCTTGCAGCTTTTATGGCTGAAAGAGTCATAACAACTATCTAAAATGTCCACTGCTGTACATTAATAACCATGTAAATTTTATTTTTCCTCCTGATAAACACACTAAAAACGCACATCTTTTGGTTTCAAAATGAAGAAAACAGGTGGTACTTTACTCCCTAACTTTGTGTTTTTCAATACAGTACTCTTGAACTGGAGAGCAGAGACAACACCACAAGTATTTCACCATAAACAGCAGATTATGTGCATTTAACAGCACAAAAGTTCCCATCATGTTTTCTTACTGTGGTTTCTCGTTGCTTGTGAGTTGCTCTCACCTCTCTAGTTTGCCGGAGTCGGACACGCTCTGGGCGCTGGTTTTGTTCTTCTGCTGTTTGAGGACATTGTGGACGCGCACCTTGTAACTCTCAAACTCGCTTGTTGTTGCCACAAGCTCAGCCTGGAATAAAAACACAGCAGAGACGAGGAATAAATGCCATAGCACAAATCTCACAATAGTTGTATGTCAAGAATTAGAAAAATTTTACAGTAAACCATGTTTTATCCTTCAGAGTTAAGTTAGACATTTTACACACTCATTCACAGAGTCAAAAATATCTCCTCAGCATGATGGGAAAGTTTGACGGCTACGCTGATATGAGCAGCAGATATGTCAGTAGTTAATCATCATCACTGATCCTAGACGTCAGTAAGCACTGAAAAGTCACCATTCATCTCCACCCTTTTTGGAATTGTGAATCTAATTTAAACTAGAGAAATTGCACTTCCTGCAAAAAAATGTAGTGTGAATGCTTATTGCTAAAGAACTTGCTGAAAAACAGCTGAAATTAGCTAAAACATGCTGAAATGAAGCTGAAATGGAATAAAAATGCCTAAGTTAAGAGAAGAAAGCAGAAAGAGCACATATTTCCTAAATTTAGTTTAAATAAGCAGAAATTAGCATAAAAATTTGCAAATTAGCAACAACAACAAAAACCCAGCTGAAATAAGCAAGAAAAAGTAGCTGAAACAGCAAAGAAGCTTAAATTACCAGAAGGAAAGGGAGAGCCCAATTGTGCCTAATTAGGCTGAAAAAAGCAGAAATGTGCCCAAAAAGTGGAAATTATCTGAAAAAAGCAGAAATGTGCCCAAAAAGTGGAAATTATCTGAACAAAGCAGAAATTTGTACCCCCCCCGAATAGTAGCTAAACAAGGCAGAAAGAAGAAAATTACCAAAGGAAGTGGGAAAAGCACACTTGTGCCAAATAAGGCTGAAAGAAGCAGAAATGACAAAACAAAAAAGTGGAAATTATTTGAGAAAAGCAGAAATTTGCCAAAAACAACTAAATGATAGACAAAAAAGGGGCTGAAAGAAGCTTTAATTACCAGAAGGAAGTGGAGAGAGCACATTTTTTTGTTGAATTAGGCAGAAAAAGGTTGAAACAGGTGCAAAAAATGTGGAATTAAATGAAAAAAGCATAATAAACTGATAAATAGTAATCTGATATAGAAAAAGCTGAAACGTGCATAAATACATGTACCGGTAAGTTAAAAGGAGCATAACAAGCTGAAATTAGCTGAAAGACAGAAGAAGCACAAACATTTTGTAATTAGATGAATTATTCTGAAAAGAGCACAAAACAGCTGAAAAAAACAGCTGAAAGTAGCTGAAATAAAAGTTTAAATTTGCACAAGGAAACTGAAAGAAACTGAACCAGAACAAACTGTGAAAGGAGCAGTAAAAGGTTGTAAACAAATTTAAAGATCTGAAGGATGTAATCCATTCATTTTCCATGAGAAAAGTGGCAGAAAAGGTTAAATATCTGAAAACGATAAAGTTGAACTGATACCAAAAGTCATAGTACCCTTCTCCTGAAGGAGCTGAACGTTTTGATCTATGATTTGTTGAAATAGCTCAAAAATTGTGGAACAAGAAAAATGCAGAAAAACGTAAGGAAGACGTAAAGAAGCCGGAACAATAAATACAGTACTGTATATGCAGGATCACAAAAACACAACAACCAATCACAAACATCTGGATTCAAGTCAACTGTTGTTTTCTGTAGGTAAGACCCTAACCTGCTAATAAGAACGTAACAATAAAATCCTACTGGTCCTTTAATCTATCTACAACTTTTAGTTTTTAGTTTTGAGTTGATCGTCATACAAACAGGCTATTAGCAGCTGTCACCTTGAGCACTTGAAGCATGACAAATGTCCTTTTGGAAATACTACTGACATTGTAAAAATCTGAGGGTTAATTAAAAATAATTGAGAGATTAATAATGAAAATAGTCATTACTTGCAGCACCATTTATCAATCATGTCTAGTGAGTCTGAGCCAACAATTTCTGAAAAATGTCTCATTTAGCTTCAGTACTGGAAAGGTTACTGGTTGTTTTCTGAAACAATCCACCATCATTATTCATTTCCAGCCAAGATGTTAGAGGGAATATTTACAGTTCAAAAGAAGAAACTTTAGCTTGAGTACCTTGGCAGCATCTCTTTCCTGCTGCAGACTGTGGATATGCTGCTGCAAGGAGTTGCTGGTTCTTTGTTGCTGCTCCATTGCAGACTTCAGATGCTCCTGCAGACGATGGCGCTCGGCAGTCAGGTCACACACCTCAATCTAAACACACAGTCATGTCAAAATGCGCCCTGTGTATGAGCAAAATCCTAATATCCCACAGTCAGTATTTTAATTAAAAGTAAAAGCAGTGAGGTGTTTGTTTCTTGGAGGTTCTTAGCTCGCTACCTTAGAACTTTCAAGCTGCTGCTGGTTAGCCTCCAGTTCTCCTTTCAGAGATGCCTGCACCATCATCAGGGAGCTCTCCTGCATGTATGAGGGAGGGAGGGATGGAGAGGAAGGATGGAGAGGATGGAGAGGAAGGAAGGAGAGGAAGGAAGGAAGAAAGAGAGGAAGGAAGAAAGAGAGGAAGGAAGGAAGGAAGGAAGAAAGGAAGGAAGAAAGGAAGAAAGGAAGAAAGGAAGGAAGAAAGGAAGGAAGAAAG
>JARVLU010000255.1:12648473-12664999 GCA_031762415.1 Simpsonichthys santanae
TTCTTTCTGCTCCTTTCATTTTATCCTATTTTTGTATTCTTGTATTTGATGAAACTGCTTTGTATCGTTTTTTTTTTTTAAATGAATAAATAAACATCAAATCAAATCAAATCAAAACTAATTTCTTTATAGGTGCAAGAACCACGTCAGGCTATTCTGATTATAATTCTGTCTTCATGGATCAGGCCTACAACCGGGGCTCCTGTTTGTGTGTGTTGCAGGTTCCTTGGATAAGTGCTGATTGGGAGGTGGGGGCAGCTGGCCAGTGAGTGTCTTCAGTGGCTGCAGACCATTTGCAGCCTGGGTGACAGAGCTGGGCAGAAGTGGTAGCACTCTTGGCGTATCTCCCTGCTCAGATCCAGCAGCTAAACTGGCTCAACCACAGGAGTGAATACATTATTTTGGTATTCATTAGCTTTGTTACAGTGCTGCTTGAATAAATTATGATTTTATCTGTTTCAAGTGAACCTTGTCAATAAATAAAAATCGCCCACTTTGATTTGAAATCAAAACCTTCTTTGATTTCTGCTGCTCTAATGAACGAGCATCGTTTCACCTGCCAGCTTTCATCTTTTTTTTAATCTCAGCCTTGTTCTTGTTTTAATATTTTTGCTTTGTTCCATCTTTTAAACTCGCTCATTTCTTTCTGCTTGACGAAGCCGCATGTGCAGTGGAGCAAAGAGAAGAACATATTTACAGATTGACAACGGATCGACACGTGCAAGACACAAAAACACACACATCCTCGTTGGTCACACTCCGCTGCATGTCTTTCGCACGACAACAAGTCGCCATCTTCCTCCTTTAGTTTAGAATCAATCTACAAACTAAACCACTCGGAGATCCCCCCTCAAAATCTGCTGTAATGCAATTTGTGCACCAAAGGTTGTGTGGGTTCAGCTGATTGCGTTAGCGTTGCAGTGACGAGAAGCAGCTTCTGTCAGCTCTTCAGCAGAGCTCCATGCAGCTGACGATGGAGCTTTTGGCTGGATAAAAGAGAGGACGTAGTCATTAGTATCTGGGACTGTGGCTAACGCTAAAGATGAGTAATGAGGTAAATAGTTTATTTCTTTTTAAGAGCACTTTATTTCCATAATTGTGTACGTTAACAGAGTGACCACTCATGCTGTATTTGTGTGAAAAAAATAATTGCAAAGGTTTTCCAATAAAATATGTCTTTCCCCTCAGCTTCGTTTCCATAAATGTTAATTATCTTCAGTTATAAGTAAACCTTCATTTCACATTTCATACAATTCATCCGTTTCTCTCCTCCTGGACCTATTAAGGCCTAATTGGAACCAAGCTACTTACCACTGATGGGATCAATGAGAGAAGCCACAGTAGATACACACCATTTTCATTACTCACTGCAGCTCAATACTCAGGCAGCCACCGCAGCAATCAGTTAGTCCGGCAGTAATAAGAACGGCTACAGGATCTGTCAGATGGTAGAGGCACTTAAGTTAAATGGCAATTTAGTAAAGCTGACCATATATTTCATAATATGAATGCCTGGATGCAGAGTTTTCATAATCTAAACTATCATATATTGAAGTATAGCAAAATTCACACCAAAACACCTATTTAATATTGGATCAATTTTTCAGGTATACACCATCTGTATTGCTGGAGGTAGTAAAGTAGCTTTAAAATCATGATAGAACCTCTACCATGTTTTTCCATTGGCAGGATACTGTGTTCCTCATTAGCTTTATTTTATTGTAAACAAACGGATCAAATAAGTTACATTTCCCCTCATTTTCCTAAAAATATTGTGGCTCGTTTCATAAATCCTCTGCAAAAAAAATAATCTAACCTGATTTAATGCTCGGTGTTTGCCCATAAACCTTCAAACCCATTCAGATTTTTTTTCAAAAGTTCTCATAAAAATCTGACAAAATATCATGATAAAACCAATACATTTCTAATGTTTAATAAATAAAAGGTGAGAAACGTACAAGTTTGTTTAATAGCCCGAATATAGAGTTGCCTTTGCTGCTGTTGTTTGTCATTAGTCCAGTGACTGAACTAATTTATTTCTTTGTTTTACAGATGAGAGTTGATTATAGTAAATTACATTTTATGTTAACTCCATCATAGGACAGAAATTATATTTTCCATCTTCATACTGTACCTGTCTCAAGGTATTCTTGAGAGTACATCCAGACCACAAACAACAGGCATAATTTCATTGTGCTGTAAAGACAACATGGGTGCAATGGGCATGAACAACTAATATAATGACACAGAGTCTTGGAAAAATGTGTGAAATGTTCTGACACGACTTAATAAGATATTGCATTTCATAATGTTCTGCTGTATAGAGTTTTTTTTTTCTTTCTCCTGACTAATGATGCTAATGACACAGGAACAATGAGGAAAATGGCAAATTCAGAACACACCTTTGATTATCTTTACAGTAACACTAAAGAGTAATTTATCCTGATTGAGATACGTGAATGAAAATAACATATACCTAGTGTAATAACGAGGTAGATTCTTTAAGAACGAGGGAAAACAGATAATTAATGAGTGGAATTCAATGTCTCCTGATTGACGTGCTTTGATTAATTTAATGGCTTTACAGAATATCGTGCAGCTTACGTTTTTAATGAAAAACAGCATCAAAGATGGTGCAAACCTGTTGCTCTCTCAGTCAGCGAATAGTCTATAATTTCAGTGTTTTATGCTTCCTGTTTAATTATATATTCAGGGCATGTCTCTGGAATGATTTATATAAAATTAACATTTGTGAGGTTAATAGTGATTACATATACATTGTATACTGTACATATAATTATATACCGATAAACAATTCACCCTTTGTCCCCTTTTTATTTGAATCAATGTCAAATATCTGACATGTATGTCTAATTCTAAATATTATTTGTAGGACCTACAGGTTCAAGATTTTTTTTTAAATAAGGTTGCTTCATCATCATTCTGTTATTGCTCTGCCCCGAGTTTCATAAAAGGCACTGTTTGATCACTGTCTTTCATATTCCTACAAGGTACAATTACATCTTAAACAAACAAGCTATAAATTCACAGTTTAGTGGTGGATACAGTCAATGTCAACTCATCACAGTCATACAAATTTTGATCCTGAAAATCCCATTCTTACCACAGAAGATCTGCTCCTTCGAGGAGAAGGGTAAACACAAGGACATAAACTGGTGGGTGGAGGCTCTTAGTCCTGCCATTCCTCATATGAGCTAAGGGTGTCACAGTAAATGTCTGGCCTTCCCATTTATTCCTCCCTCCCCTCCTCGTTCTTCTCCGTCCCGAGAAGTGGAGCACTTAATTTAATATGAATAACGGCAACGAGGGTATTTCCAGGCCGACCCTTCTCCACAGCCCTTATTGAGAAAGCACTAAATGGGCCAAAGATTTATTGCTATGGATGACATCATCTCCACCTTTAGCTAGTTTGCTTTCTTGTTTTAAATGTCTTAATTCAATGTCTTAATACAAACCTTTAAATGTATTTATATTACATTTTCTTTGCTGTTTCACCCATCATTCAGCTTATTTCATATACCAATTCCATCTTTTTTACTTGAACCTGCTTCAAGTGTTTGATTACTAGGATCAGTCTAAATAAATCACTCACAATACAGAAATGCATGAGGCCTTTGATAAATTAAGATAATATAAACCTGTGGATACAGTATTAAGACAGCTTCAATCTCTCTTTTTTGTCTTACCTCAATAGTTTTCCTGTGCTTCAAACAATTTATATTAACAGCTTTTTTTTTAACGTCATCTTATCCATTTAAAAGGATTGAAGTTTCTTCCTCTTGGCTCAAAATGTCTGCTTAAAATAATTAACTACAGTACTCTCTTTCTGGGTCTCTGGACAGATTTTCAGAAGATGATTCATCAGCAATTTAATTAACATTGATAAGAAGCTAAATACCAGAATATTCAATAAAGTCTTATATATATATATATATATATATTTAAAGCCAATAATCAAGTTCTACATGGCTAAAATAAGTGTAGTGACAGAGAAAAATACAGTACAGATTTGTGTCAGTTGTTTACAGCAGGCTCTATTTTGTTATTTGTGGGGTGGGGGTGGGGGGGTGGGGGGGTGGGGGGATTTGCTGCATTTGTTTCTTGCTGAGTAAAAAGTGGAGAATCATCCTGTCTCTGTAATGATGACAGAGTTGTGGCCATCTTTTCTGGTAATCGCAGTCAGGCAGAACCAAATTGGGTCATCTAGACATAGATGAAATCATCTTAAGGCAATAGAGTGGAATAAAATGCAGCTCCTCCATGTTCAAGGATCCACATTGAACACAGAGCGGAGCTTGACATCATATAGCCAGTAGAGTAGCTCCAAACATTCTGCTCAAGCTCTTTTTCACTTGCCAAGAGGCTTGCTGTTAGTATAATTTAATATTTTCCCTTGTAGCTCATTAAAAGGCAGCATTTAGAGAAGTTTAGAACAATTATAAAGCCTTAAAAACAACATAATTAAGTAAATACAGTATTAATATAAATATAACCTCCCTACATTGCAAATTTCCACCTATCGCAGGGTTGTCTGGAATGTAACTCCAGTGATAAGTGAGGGACTACTGTATGCAGAACTAAGCATTGCAAATTGTAGATGTCTCTAAAACTTTGTTGTACATCCAGTGTTGTGTTGCCTTCTGTTCCCCTGTGCTGCAGGGATAAATGTGTTTCTCTATGTTTCTGTGAAACACTTTGTAATTGGAGAATTCTCTGTGAGGAAGCGAGGTTCAGCAAAGGTAACAGCAGATTTTAGCCTGGACCTTGGTTTAAGATAAGAACTTTACATGTATGGAAATGCAAAGATACAATGGAAGCTGGAGAGAACAATTTAATTCCTGTTTTGAAGATATCAGTTCAAGAAGAGGTTTGAGTTTAGAAACACATAAGACATGTCATGGTTGTTTCTTTTTTGGGGAACATTATATATTAAGAAAGAAAAATCTTCTAAATTTATAATTTTTATTATATTTCTTTGTCTACACAAGGTTTTGTTTTATCATTATTTGATGCTGAATTCAAGGATGAGATTAGAATTTTCAATGTGGGTGTTAGAGTTTAATGCAATGGGAGGAAGGGTGTGAATTTGTATACATATGTGTGCGCGCATGTGCACGTGTGTGTGTGTAAATACAAAGACTGACAGCCCTGACAGCTTTGGCAGTCATACAATTCTGAGGTGGGCATTTTGATTGATATATCTAAGCAGGTGGCAACCCTGAGATTAAATTCAGTCAAAGCGTGCACATGCACCCCCCCCCCCCCCCACACACACACACAGATGTGTTTTCATTGCTTGAGACGACAGTTCTCTGATTTAAATTCATTACCCCATAAAGTTAACTGTAACCGTCAAGACCGAAGATTAAGTCTTTCCATTAAACTCCCACATCATAAAGACCCCCCCCCCTCCACACACACACACACAAATATATGAGTGCATTAGTAATATTAGTACACACAAAAAAATTTGCAAACACATAAAAATATAATCTGTATACAGTATTTAAAACATAAAAAAGACCAACCAGTGCTGCACTAAGTTCATTGCATTTATTCAAATTACCTCACATTTACAATTATACTCTTTTAAACACTGCATGAATAAATAAATAAATAGACAAATATTGTCAACTTTTCATTTAAAAGTGGACTAATTTGTTCCTTTACTTTATATACTATGTGTATTTACATTTATCACACAAAAACACAGCGTAATTTTTAATGACGTGGAGCAACAATAAGTCAGTCCAGCGGCTGACACTGACTCTTTTCTGTGTATACAGGTTTGTACGTGAACAACACACTCAGCTAACAGGGAGGGAGGCTTACATTCACAGTTATAGCCAAAATATAATTCCTGACACATGGAACAAATGTCAGATCTGCAGTCATGATAGGCGCAGCTGTTTGGGTGACAAATCAACATTTATACAGTTATGATGGGCTGGGTCAAGTCTACCTTTAGTCTTTTTAAGTGTTATGGCTACACACAAACATGACATCACTTTCTTTTAATTATCCATCTTTGGTAAACACCCATCACAAGGACATTTGGATGTTTTAAAGCACTGGCTGCCAAACTTTTCAACTTTCAAACCACAAAATAAAAGAGGAAGACACTTGTGATCACAACTGTTGCTGATTGTAGCATACAGCCATCGCTCATCTAATCAACTATTAAATTATTAATTTTACCCATTTACGGCCATTGTTTTTGTTTGTATATAACAGTTAAAAATAAAAAAAATAATTAACAATGATACTTGGTGACCTATATTAAGACTAGACCCCATATTTGGGAACGACAAACTCCACAAGTTTAGTCGACATTTTCTGTGGGCTTCAGCGGACAAAACATTTGCAGGTTAACTTTGAGAATGATTTGAATATTTTCTATGTTCTTCTCAGTAAAGATCACAAGGGTTTTGAGTTGCATTTATGGGATCAGATGATGGAAAGAAGTCAACTAAAACAGTTAAAACCAACCATAATATTAGAAGTGTTTCTATTAACTGGTCTGGAGGAATGAAATGAAAAAAAAAAAAAAACTTGAAAAAGGGCAGAACACATTTATTATTTTATGTCAGCTTTTGTTGGATCAATTTTTGCTATTGAAGCAGAAACAGATGATGGTTCTGTCATCACTCATTTTTCAGTGGACTAAAAGCTCTTTTCAATTCCCCTTTATCCACATCCACTCAATACCTTGTCCAGCAAACATTAGTTTTCACTCTTTTTGGCAACCTTTTAAATTTTGAAATAGGTTTTAGTCATAGTAGGTGTAAATTCTTAAAAATAAGGTTAGAACATGTCTAGAAATCCTCAAACTTAATGTTTAAACAACAAAAAAAGGTAATTTTTGGAACTGATTTTTACAAATTTTTCCAGCCAAGCTTTTTCATTTAAAGGGAACTCCACTTATCTAGTGTATAATAAACCAACAATCCTAAGAAGAAATAAACAGTGATGTCAACCAGAAAATAGCAACAATTAAAATTGCTCAAAGAGATAATGTGAAAAGTCAAACACCTGTTTGAATCAGAGGGTTAAACTTCTAGATTTGTGACAATGTGAGCTCATCAGAGTTTTAACGTGTGCTCAGCTGATAATAAGAATTACTTTTTTTATTACTGTATAACACAAAAAAATTCTCTGAACCATCAGTTAAAAAAAAACAAAAAAAAACTGTATCACATTAATTAGATGTCCTGAGGGCTCATCCACTGCAAGCTTGGATCAATAGTGACCGGTAATACGAACGCTACCCTGGGAGGAACTATCATTTTTTGTTTACCGTTAACCTAATGACTGGTCAATAAAGTTTTAAGATGAGTGAATGAACCATCAAACACACACAAACACCAGTTTCAAAATATCTAAAGGACAAGAAGATTGATGACCGTTTCCACAATTTACTGGTAAGTGTTTTTTTTTTTTTCACTTGTTTTCATATTTTCCAGGCAGATATTAAATTCCATTCGTTTATAAAATTCTTACAAAATTATATTTGCATGTGCTTTATTGCAGTAGATGTTTTGTAGTCTGCTGTAAATGTGCAGCAATTTCATCTTTCTTGTTTTAATATGAAGGAAAACAAAGTTTGCAAATTCAATTTCAGAATACCCATAAATTAATGGAAAATTAACGATTGTCTGGAAAATAAACAATGATAATTTTTAACAATTCACACATTTTAAGTTGTACCCACACCTTCAATGCTTAATATATATATTGTAATTATAAATGCTCATTATTTAAGGTGAAGAGGAGCATCAGAATCCAAAAAGAAAGAAACAAATTAAATGTAATTAAAAAAGAAATCTCTATTTTGGAAAAACAACAAAAAAAAAGAAGTCGCTTCTTCTTCCAGCTCTTCTCAAGAAGCTCCTGACTTAAAAACAAGTTTATTCAAATGAACAAAATTTGGAAGTCTAATTGCTCCAGATTGTTGCTGGACTTTACACGCACTAACATGCACGCACGGCAGGACCGACTGCCATAACACAAACCAAAGAGCTCTGATTGTGACACAAAAGGGGGTATCTTCGTTTACTTTAAACCTACAGTTTATTCTGGTGAAAGATAATTACCCAAATTAACAGAATCATCATGTTTTTAAATGTCAGAAAATATTTTGTAGTATGGCAATCAGATATTAACTTTAGAGAGTACAAAAGACTTAATAAAATGATGGTACAACTCACTGCTCCTTTTATTATTTTTAATTATATTTTAATAGGGTTGTTGTCTCTTCAGCAGTAGTTGTGCTGCTACCACACATTATTACATTTGTATTAATTAAGCATCCATTTCTTTATCTCTGTGTCAACAAGAGAAAGGTAAAATACGAGGCGAGCTAAGAACGTAAAAAAACTTGACTGCTTTTCAGGTTCAAACCAACAATGGCAGTCGGCTGCTCAACATATCCATTTGTTCAACATAAATTCTTCAAGTATTATTGCTCTATTTAATACACTTTCCTTATGCAAACCTAAAATTTAAAGTCTCCAGGACCATTTGCTTAAAACCATGTAAGCATTCATTTAATAAGTGGCAAAAAAAAGTGCATCTTCTTTCAAGTCTAGAGTTTTCAGGCATATAAACAAAAATGATTTAATCTTTTCCAAGTCCTAAAGTAATAATAATTAAAAAAAAAAAAAAAAAAAAAAAAACCTCAAGTGTACAAAAACATACAACAAATTCAACTTTGTCATGATGTAGTAAACAAAAATAAGCTAAAATAGAAAAACCGGAAGTGGACAAACTAAATCCACTCTTGCTGCTTCCAGAATTAAGTGAATCAATGTGACCACCTCAACAAATGCAGGAGTTTGGGCAGGTTGCTGCTCTGGAGCATACAGGTGTGTGTTAACACATTACCAAGATGGAAAAACAACAGCAGCTATTTTAGAGAGGCAACTGTTGCTGTCCATCAGTCTGTAAAAAGAAATGTATCAATCAATTTGGAGTCCACCATTCTACAGTGAAAACAAGACTGATCAGCAGAAAGCATTTCAGACAGACTGCAAGTTCTCCCTGGAGTGGATGGCCCAGAAAATTCAACCTGAAAGCATTTCCTGTCTAAAAAGAACATGCCAGCACTACTTAGGTTTGCGAAGAGGAAGCTGAGTGAACAGTAAGACTTTTAGAACAATGTATTTTGGGCAGATGAGCCTAAAATAAATATTTGGCCATAATGCAGTGTCATGTTTGGTAAAAACCAATCGCCGCACATCAACACAAACATACCAATTGTTGCACGGCGATGATAGAGTTGATGAACAAAATGAAGTAACAGGACGATGAGCCTAAACAGAATGGCTGAACAGAAAAATCAAGGCGTTTGCAACAATAAAGTCAATATCCAGACCTCGACCCAACTCATATGATGAGACATCAAGAAAGCTGTGCAGAAACTAATGTCTTTGAACCTCAATGAAGTAATGCAAAGTTGCACAGAAGAGTGGGACAGAAATTCACCACAACCATGTGAGAGACTGAAAGTCATCCAGAAATTGATGACTTCAAATTATTACAGCTAAAAATGGTTCCTCAAGCTGATGTATCAGGAAATGAAGTGAAGTTCTCACACAGAATGTTTTCATTCAGCCTTCATCATCATTGAATACAGAGTGGCATGGTGTGTTTTTGTACATTTCAAATGAGACTTGAATACATTCAGAATTTGGTAAACAATATGTTACTTCTTATGTCCTGATACATAAAAACCTTAAAATCGACAAAGGGGGGAGGTTATTTTTCCATGATTGTATGTGCATGTACAACAACATACAGTATAGAATAATTAGACGGACGCACAATAACAAAGCACTATTGCACTTTTTCCTCATGGCCCACTCAAATCCTTGAAGACACTATTTTCTTCAATCCTCTGATCACAGTAGCAGCACTGAAATTAAAATGGGTGTAGATTCACAGAGTCATGGTCAGAAAACACAACTACGAGTGAGTGTACACCACCCAGCTGATTTGGAGTCAGTTTGCATTATCACACAGGAAATAAAGTAAAATGAATGAGGCACCATGTCACAGTCATAAAACTAACCTGTGGAGTCACTTGGAAGCCACAGAAGATTTCTGCTGATTTGGCTCACAGTGTGGCAGTAACAAGTTTCCTGAAGAGAGACGATGCCTCTTTGACCGATCCATCCTTGTCACATTCTTTGTTCAGAGTTGTCTTTGTGCCTTCACTGTCTAGTTTTCACTGTGAAAAGACTCTGGACTCGATTCGCCGTCATCACTGAGGATCTCGGTGTTGGTGAAGGTCCCAGCGATCGACGCACCAAGAGCTTGCTTGACGGGAGCCATCTCTGAAAGAATGATGTTATCGTGATTGCTCACAAGTGTTGCCTTGTCCATGATCTCCTTGCTATGCTTGGACACCACAGCATCCAGGAAGTCGTACTTGTATGACAGCATACCACTCTCAAATATGTACTTTGTCATATAAGAGAAGGCCACATTTGCCAAGAAGGACGCCAACATGGACATAGTCTTGAAGGGGAATCTCTGCTGGACAAAGTACTCTACGTCACCAGTGAGGTGGTGGATCTTCTCTTCTGTCACCCAGCCAGGGTAATAGATAAACGGGGGGAGTTTCAGGTATGGTTCTCCTCCACCAATGCGTAGCAAAAGACCAAAGACATAGCCTGCCACAGACCCATAGGTATTGGTGCCTTTGATGAACAACACGCTGAGAAGCTGAGGGAAAATGATTACGTAGACGAGGTCAGAGCTCAGATACCACAGACCGTACACCGATCCGGTTAACAACGCCATCGCCGTGGCAAGAGCTCCAAAAACAAAGATGGTGATGCGCATCACCCAAACAATCTCACGATCTGAGGCCTGGAGGAGGAAAACAAATGGATTACATAATGAAGACAGAAGAAGAATGAACTGTTGATGCTCTCTTCAACTACGTGCTGATAACGCTGCGTCTCTTACCGACTGCCGGAAAGCGAGCTGATAAATGTTTCTGGCAAACATGGAGCTGGCAGACAGTATGGATGAGTCTGCTGACGACATGACGGCAGCCGACACGGCGCCCAGACCAAAGAAGGAGATGTAGGGAGGGCACAGGTGCTGAAGCACAATTGGGAGGATCATATCTGACTCATCCTTGTCCTTCGGAGGGAGAGAACCATACGTAGTTTGGTTCCAGTCTGATAAAGAAATTAAGAAATTCAGAATTGACATTGTGTAACCAGTACTGTCCAAAGTGATTGAACTGAGCCAACACTGCCTACAATAGTTAAGCTAATTGTACTTGGCACAATGTGTTCTTGGCTAACCTG
This sequence comes from Simpsonichthys santanae, assembly GCA_031762415.1. Lineage (NCBI taxonomy): Eukaryota > Metazoa > Chordata > Actinopteri > Cyprinodontiformes > Rivulidae > Simpsonichthys > Simpsonichthys santanae. The sequence goes on from JARVLU010000255.1 coordinate 12,659,816, forward strand.
CATTAATCTGAACGCTGCACTACAGTTTTAGTTCGGATCCTTTTAGCTCTTAAGACATAAAGTTTCACTTTTTTTTAACCGCGGCTGCCTGTGGATACATGGCTTTTAGTTGCAGAAAAAACAAAGGGGCTTTTTGTTGTCTGTGGGTGGGAATGCAATACAGATTACCAATGCAATTATCTTCTGTTAATTAAAAAATGAGAAAAACAAAATAAATAAGAATGCTAAAATATAGTAAAGGAACAGCATTCCATGAAGGAATGAAGCTCGTCCTTTAAGTTTGAGAGTATTTAATCCCTGCAGACATGCAGGACTGCAAATCTTCTCAAATTGACCTGTTTCCTAATCCCTCCTATGAACAAGAACATTTGTTTCCCTAATATCACTAACAAAACTTGTTCTTTGGCAAACATTTTTATGCTATCTCTCCATTTTCTTTCTTTTCCAGAGGTGCACAATCATTTACCTTCCCCAGACACTCATAAGCCACAGTTGATTACTGATGTTTATGTATAAAAATCACAGCAGAAGAGCCAGATTAATTAGCTTTTCTTCAGATGCAATATTCACTGAAATGGTCTGATGGTTCTCTTCTCTGAGTATCATCACAGCATCCATCTGCTGTTTACTCTCCAGATATTTTATGAACCTACTTAAAAAAATAACCCTGCTGGGATTTAACCAAGCAAAGAAGGAGTTGTGCTGTCTTTGATCACATCTTCCTGCTTAAATAAAGGATCAGATTCCTGGATGTTTTGATCGTCTTATGATGTTTCATTAACTGTCTGTGTATCGGTACATCATTCATGGATTTGCTTAAAAAAATCTCAGATTTAAAAACACAAAAATCCAATGACCCAGCACTGTGCATCATTTTGTAGCTATTGCTTGCCATTCATCCCTCTTTTATTTCTCTCCTCATTTCAAACGTGTTGACAATGTGTGTGTTGCGTGTTTACCCGTTGAAGCTCCAATGGCTCCTATCAGGACCGAGGGGACGGCCATGACCAAGCAGCCGAAGGCGGCCAGGAAGGAGAGAACCTGAGCGTAGGTAGCTGAAGAGGCAGAAAGAACCCGTTGAAAATAGACCTGCCAGGGAATCCCCCCCAACATCTAGAAACAGAAACATCAAAGTAAATGCAAACTCGGAACCAACTAATTCAGCAGTCTCACTAAAATTAAAATAAAATAACACTTCTTGGACTACATCAATATTCAGCATTTCTTTTCATAATAAGATCATGCTTACCAGCAAAAAGAAGTTGTCTGCCCAGAGCCATTTGTCGTTCGGCTCGATCTTGCCCAGCCAGGGTGATTGATAGATTGTTTCCTTGGCTGAAACACTGATGTCTGACACGGCAGGATTGGAAAGGGCGAAAGGCACGCTGATCCACTATGAAGCGAAAACATCAGAACGTAATCATTATGCCACTTTGATATTTGTCTTTTTTGCTCCAACATGGTTCATAATTGGCAGCTTCTGTCGAATAAATATCACTTGGATTAAGTTTACGCACCAAGCCCAAAAAGATGCAGAACAGCTGGACCACATCTGTGTACGCAACGGAATAAAGTCCTCCGACGAGAGTGTAAAAGATGGCTATCAGTGCGGAGATCACCACAGACATGTTGATGTTGATGTCCACAATCACGCTGAGTGTGGCACCTGAGTTATATAAAAAAAATTAAAAAAAAATAAATAAATGTGTGAAACATCTGAAAAGCAGCTGTAAGCACATGAGGTGCTGGTCCCAGTTGAGGGTTGCCTACCCAAGGCAGACAAAATGGCTGCAGACCAGAAGATTTCTCCCATGAGTGCTGGGATGAAGAGCAGCCCCCCCATCCTTTTCCCGTACAGCTGCTGGAAGGGGTCCAGCATGGTGACGTAGCCACGGGACCGCATGGGTTTGGCAAAGAAAAAGCCACCTGAAGAAAGTCAGACACAGTTTTGTTGAAACCCAAACAAACACAGCTTCCATTTTGACTAACTGGATCACAAAATACGAGCAGCAGGGCAAAAAAAGTGACTACGTTTTGGCTGAAATGTTACATGAAGGGAATATATACTGAGCAAAGTAATACCATAGAAGAAAGATGTGGTTCAAAGTTTTATCAACAGACACGCCACCAAATGGTGAGGCTGTGGCCTGTGCAGCAAACACATCATAAAACAACATCTAATTTTAATACCTGTGGCACAAACATTTTTAGAACCTGTTTAGATACAAGGGGTTTTCAATAATGAAACAAAATACTGATGGCTAAGACATTATTTTTGTGGCTAGATGTGGTAAATTAAGACAAGGTGTACATTATGATTACCAATATCATCTTGCACATACAGTCGATGTGAAAAATACGCCTCTTTCTTGTAAATGTTCTAGAAGTATACTTGGAAAAACAATGAATTTCCTGCACTTGGAGTTCTTTTCTTGTACCTATTCAGTCCTGAAAAATAATTAAACTGAGAACTCTATACCTTTCTGACATTTTAAGACTGTAGAAACACTAAATAAAACAGATCCAGCTCTGTATGTAAAACATAGAGCCCTTTATAAAGGTTGTGGCTGTGTGTGTTTCTGTGACTGCTTTATCATATATCAAGTATATTCTATCACACTATCAGTCATCCAGTTCTGGCCTCCCTGCACTGGCTCCTGGTTCACTTTCATATTCGGTTCAAAATCCTTTGGTGTATTTTAAAATCCCTGAGCAGTTCTGCCCCGTCTTATCTCGCTGATCTGCTGCAGCCATATGCGCTCTCTGAGGTCAGCCGATCTGGTGCTTCTATTGGTTCCAGGAACCCGTCTCAAGCTCAGAGGTGACAGCTCTGTTGCAGGTCCAAGACTGTGGAATGAGTTACCACTACATGTCAGGCAGGTTCCCTCTCTGACTGTTTTTAAGTCTCGCTTAAAACCTCACTTTTATTCCCTGACTTTTGACTGTGATTTGTTTTTAACCTGTGTGTATTCTACAATGTTAGCCTTTTAGTTATTATCTTTTCCATTTGGATCTATGTTTTCATCCTGTGTCCTTTGCGTGTCTGTTTTTGCTGTACAGCACTTTGGTTGGCCTTGTTGCTGTTTTAAATGCCTTAAAAATAAAGTAATACAGTATGGTTTTTAAATATATACAAAAACTTGCACTGAAAGACCTTAAATTAATTTTAGATCCTGCTCAAAGCTGTGAATTTCACCAAGTTTTCAGCTTTTTATAATTCTCATTTGGTGTAACAATTGAAACAGAGAAGAAGTACCCAAGCAACTGCAAACCAATTTTATTTTTCATTCAACCTTCATTTACACAGGATAATCCCATTGAGCCTTGGGGACTCATCTACAAGAGAGACCTGAACATAAAGCCATGAATATAAATTCCCCTGTTTAATAAAAATAATAATGTGTGCATGTGAACAAAGACAAGAAGAGATTCCCACCTACAACCAGGCTGAGAGCGTAACCAAAGGGCGCCTGTGCCCAGGCCAGGCCGTAGTCTGGCAGGTACACGTACTCTGCAGTGCCGTTGATGTAGCCCCCACCTACCCAGGTGGCTGACAAGAAAAGAGAAAGAAAAAAGGGTATACCTTAAAAGACAAACCTGCTTTAAAAAGCATAAGACTTTCAAAATCCAGTTTATTGCAGAAAGCAATAAACAGTGTCTGTGGCCACAGTGTGTAAAATACATACTGAGAGAAATTCACATTTTTAAATACAGTAGTAAAAGGCACAGGAGTCTGTGGGACCATTAATGAATAGAAACTGTATGTCTGGTCCTTAACCTCACCTGTCATGGTGAACCCCCCAACAAACAATCCGATGTCTCTGCCCCCGACCATGATACTCTCGCTCCGCTCCCCGCCATCACCGACTCCGGAGTTCTTGTTCTTCCACGCCGCCCAGATCCCAACAAACAGAATCAAGACATAAAAGAGCACGATGGCCACAAGACCCTCAACGTGGATTGTCATCCTGCGCTTCGCGTCGGCTTCACGGTGAGTTCAGGTGCTGCTGGTGCTGCTGGAGGTGAACTGGAAACTCATGGAGAAAACTGAAAGGAAACAGGGAGGAAACCTGAGACTTTAGTTAAAAAAAACCATCGGTCATGAACATTTCATCTTTATTTGAAGTAAAAAATAAATAAAACTTTGGTGATATGATTTAAGACAAACAACTTAGTTTAATTGTAGTAAATATATTGTTTATCTCAGTTATTGAGTCAGAGAATCAGAGTTTCTTTATTGTCATTCGCATCACATCTTGTACATGTGATGAACAAGATTGTGTACACAGGGTCCCAGTTACATCCAACAATAAAATATACAAGAAAAACAGTAATAAGATATGAACTAAGAAAAACATCAACTAAAAATACGCTAAGCACTAATAGTATAAAATTAAACCAATACACCAAACAGTAGCACAGGAGTCTGTGTGAGCGGATGAGAATGAACACAGTAACATGAACTGAATTGAACATGAATAAATTGAGCCACCACACCTACACATCTAACCACTGGTTTCCACACAGTTAAATAAATTCAAGCATGTTTTTTTATGCTTTAATGTCAGTTTCAGACTTCCCTATTTATCAAAATTGGCGCATAAAACCACAGAGTAGACAAACAAATATGCACTTTTACTATAATCTTATTTTAATCACATCTCAGATTGAGACAAACGTCTGCAATTATAAAAATGAATTCATATCTATTGCATACAGTTAGAATAAAAAGTCTAAAACAAATAAAAACGGACCAAAATTGCGCATTTCTCCATGGCAAGTTGCAAAATATGAACTTGGAGTGGAAAAGAAAGAATGTATCCATTTGACACAAGCAGTTTGTAGAGGAACAATCCTCTCTCATGTGTGAATCAATGTCAGGAAGAAGTAAATACTTAATTTTGGTCGAATGTTTACCTGAAATCTTCTTCTGTAAAGCTTTCAGTGCATTTTACGCGCGTCGTGCCGTTTTCTCCTTCACAGTCTGGTGCCAATTTATCAGTAAATTCCCACGTGACTCTAAAAATCCATTTATATGTTTTATAGTCCAACACCTTGAGAACAATTCGGAAAAACATTCGTGCTTTTTTTTTTTTTTTGGAAATGTGTATAACTCTATTTTGGCTTTCCAAACTGAGCGCGCAAAACCAAGTCACCCGAGAGCGTCCGGAGGTTTATGTCTGA